>JAVRKA010000458.1:0-108243 GCA_034508555.1 Venustoraphidia nigricollis | reverse complement strand
ATCGGCGCCTATTTTTAAAATGCCAATCGGCAACTATATCTGAAGTGCCTATCGGCACCTATATGTGAAGTGCCTATCGGCACCTATATCTGAAATGCCTATCGGCACCTATTTTTGAAATGCCTATCGAAAACTACATCTGAAATGCCTATCAGCACCTATATTTGAAATGCCTATCGGCAACCACATCAGAAATGCCTATCGGCACCTATATCTGAAATGCCTTTCGGCATTTATATCTGAAATGCCGGTCGACACCTATATTTGAAATGCCTATCGGCACATATATTTTAAATGCCTATCGGCAACTATATCTGATATGCCTATCGGCACCTATATCTGAAATGCCTTTCGGCACCTATTTTTGAAATGCCTATCGGAATCTACATCTAAAATGCCTATCGGCACCTATTTTTAAAATGCCAATCGGTAAGTATATCTGAAATGCCTATCGGCACCTATATCTGAAATGCCTATCGGAACCTATTTTTGAAATGCCTATCGGAAACTACATCTGAAATGACTATCAGCACCTATATTTGAAATGCCTATCGGCAACCATATCTGAAATGCCTATCCACACCTATATTTGAAATACCTATCGGCTTCTATATCTGAAATGCCTATCAACACCTATTTTTAAAATGCCAATCGGCAACTATATCTGAGATGCCTATCGGCACCTATATCTGAAATGCCTATCGGCACCTATTTTTGAAATGCCTATCGGAAACTACATCTGAAATGCCTATCAGCACCTATATTTGAAATGCCTATCGGCAACCATATCTGGAATGCCTATCGGCGCCTATATTTGAAATGCCTATCGGCTTCTATATCTGAAATGCCTATCGGCACCTATTTTAAAAATGCCAATCGGCATTTATATCTGAAGTGCCTATCGGCACCCATACCTGAAATGCCTATCGGCACCTATTTTTGAAATGCCTATCGAAAACTACATCTGAAATGCCTATCAGCACCTATATTTGAAATGCCTATCGGCAACCACATCAGAAATGCCTATCGGCACCTATATCTGAAATGCCTTTCGGCATTTATATCTAAAATGCCGATCGACACCTATATTTGAAATGCCTATCGGCACTTTTATTTTAAATGCCTATCGGCAACTATATCTGATAAGCCTATCGGCACCTATATCTGAAATGCCTATCGGCACCTATTTTTGAAATGCCTATCGAAAACTACATCTGAAATGCCTATCAGCACCTATATTTGAAATGCCTATCGGCTTCTATATCTGAAATGCCTATCGACACCTATTTTTAAAATGCCAATCGACAACTATATCTGAAATGCCTATCGGCACCTATATCTGAAATGCCTATCGGCACCTATTTTTGAAATGCCTATCGGAAACTACATCTGAAATGCCTATCAGCACCTATATTTGAAATGCCTATCGGCAACCATATCTGGAATGCCTATCGGCGCCTATATTTGAAATGCCTATCGGCTTCTATATCTGAAATACCTATCGGCGCCTATTTTTAAAATGCCAATCGGCAACTATATCTGAAGTGCCTATCGGCACCTATATCTGAAATGCCTATCGGCACCTATTTTTGAAATGCCTATCAAAAAATACATCTGAAATGCCTATCGGCACCTATTTTTAAAATGCCAATCGGTAAGTATATCTGAAATGCCTATCCACACCTATATTTGAAATACCTATCGGCTTCTATATCTGAAATGCCTATCGGCACCTATTTTTAAAATGCCAATCGGCAACTATATCTGAAATGCCTATCGGCACCTATATCTGAAATGCCTATCGGTACCTATTTTGAAATGCCTATCGGAAACTACATCTGAAATGATTATCAGCGCTTATATTTGATATGCCTATCGGCAACCATATCTGGAATGCCTATCGGCAACTATATTTGAAATGCCTATCGGCTTCTATATCTGAAATGCCTATCGGCACCTATTTTTAAAATACCAATCGGCAACTATATCTGAAATGCCTATCGGCACCTATATCTGAAATGCCTATCGACATATATTTTTGAAATGCCTTTCGGAAACTATATCTGAAATGCCTATCTGCTCCTATATTTGAAATGCCTATCGGCAACTATATCTGAAATGCCTATCGACACCTGTATTTGAAATACCTATCGGCTTCTATATCTGAAATGCCTATCGGCACCTATTTTTAAAATGCCAATCGGCAACTATATCTGAAATGCCTATCGGCACCTATATCTGAAATGCCTATCGGCACCTATTTTTGAAATGCCTATCGGAAACTACATCTGAAATGCCTATCAGCACCTATATTTGAAATGCCTATCGGCAACCATATCTGAAATGCCTATCGACACCTATATTTGAAATACCTATCGGCTTCTATATCTGAAATGCCTATCGGTACCTATTTTTAAAATGCCAATCGGTAACTATATCTGAAATGCCTATCGGCACCTATATCTGAAATGCCTATCGGCACCATTTTTTGAAATGCCTATCGGAAACTACATCCGGAATGCCTATCAGCACCTATATTTGAAATGCCTATCGGCAACCATATCTGGAATGCCTATCGGCACCTATATTTGAAATGCCTATCGGCTTCTATATCTGAAATGCCTATCGACACCAATTTTTAAAATGCCTATCGGCAAACTTATCAGGAATGCCTATCGGCACCTATATTTGAAATGCCTATCGGCAACCATATCTGGAATGCCTATCGGCACCTATATTTGAAATGTCTATCGGCTTCTATATCTGAAATGCCTATCGACACCTATTTTTAAAATGCCAATCGGCAATTATATCTGAAATGCCTATCGGCACCTATATCTGAAATGCCTATCGGCACCTATTTTTGAAATGCCTATCGGAAATTACATCTGAAATGCCTATCAGCACCTTTATTTGAAATGCTTATCGGCAACCATATCTGACATAGCTATCGACACCTATATTTGAAATCCCTATCGGCTTCTATATCTGAAATGCCTATCGGCACCTATTTTTAAAATGCCAATCGGCAACTATATCTGAAATGCCAATCGGCACCTATATCTGAAATGCCTATCGGCACCTATTTTTGAAATGCCTATCGGAAACTACATCTGAAATGCCTATAAGCACCTATATTTGAAATGCCTATCGGCAACCATATCTGGAATGCCTATCGGCGCCTATATTTGAAATGCCTATCGGCTTCTATATCTAAAATGCCTATCGGCACCTATTTTTAAAATGCCAATCGGCAACTATATCTGAAGTGCCTATCGGCACCTATATCTCAAATGCCTATCGGCACCTATTTTTGAAATGCCTATCGAAAACTACATCTGAAATGCCTATCAGCATTTATATTTGAAATGCCTATCGGCAACCACATCAGAAATGCCTATCGGCACCTATATCTGAAATGCCGATCGACACCTATATTTAAAATGCCTATCGGCACCTATATTTTAAATGCCTATCGGCAACTATATCTGATATGCCTATCGGCACCTATATCTGAAATGCCTATCGGCACCTATTTTTGAAATGCCTATCGGAAACTACATCTAAAATGCCTATCGGCACCTATTTTTAAAATGCCAATCGGAAAGTATATCTGAAATGCCTATCGGCACCTATAATTGAAATGCCTATCGGAACCTATTTTTGAAATGCCTATCGGAAACTACATCTGAAATGACTATCAGCACCTATATTTGAAATGCCTATCGGCAACCATATCTGAAATGCCTATCCACACCTGTATTTGAAATACCCATCGGCTTCTATATCTAAAATGCCTATCGGCACCTATTTTTAAAATGCCAATCGGCAACTATATCTGAAATGCCTATCGGCACCTATATCTGAAATGCCTATCGGCACCAACTTTTGAAATGCCTATCGGAAACTCCATCTGAAATGCCTATCAGCACCTATATTTGAAATGCCTATAGGCAACCATATCTGGAATGCCTATCGGCACCTATATTTGAAATGCCTATCGGCTTCTATATCTGAAATGCCTATCGGCACTTATTTTTAAAATGCCAATCGGCAACTATATCTGAAATGCCTATCGGCACCTATATCTGAAATGCCTATCGGCACCTATTTTTGAAATGCCTATCGGAAACTACATCTGAAATGCCTATCAGCACCTATATTTGAAATGCCTATCGGCAACCATATCTGAAATGCCTATCGACACCTATATTTGAAATACCTATCGGCTTCAATATCTGAAATGCCTATCGGTACCTATTTTTAAAATGCCAATCGGTAAATATATCTAAAATGCCTATCGGCACCTATATCTGAAATGCCTATCGGCACCATTTTTTGAAATGCCTATCGGAAACCACATCCGGAATGCCTATCAGCACCTATGTTTGAAATGCCTATCGGCAACCATATCTGGAATGCCTATCGGCACCTATATTTGAAATGCCTATCGGCTACTATATCTGAAATGTCTATCGACACCAATTTTTAAAATGCCTATCGGAAACTACACCTGAAATGCCTATCAGCACCTATATTTGAAATGCCTATCGGCAACCATATCTGGAATGCTCATCGGCACCTATATTTGAAATGCCTATCGTTTTATATATCTGAAATGCCTATCGGCACCTATTTTTAAAATGCTAATCGGCAACTATATCTGAAATGCCTATCGGCACCTATATCTGAAATGCCTATCGGCACCTATTTTTGAAATGCCTATCGGAAACTACATCTGAAATGCCTATCAGCACCTATATTGGAAATGCTTATAGGCAACCATATCTGAAATGCCTATCGACACCTATATTTAAAATCCCTTTCGGCTTCTATATCTGAAATGCCTATCGGCACCTATTTTTAAAATGCCAATCAACAACTATATCTGAAATGCCTATCGGCGCCAATTTTTGAAATGCCTATCGGAAACTACATCTGAAATGCCTATCAGCACCTATATTTGAAATGCCTATAGGCAACCATATCTGGAATGCTCATCGGCACCTATATTTGAAATGCCTATCGGCTTATATATCTGAAATGCCTATCGGCACCTATTTTTAAAATGCCAATCGGCAACTATATCTGAAATGCCTATCGGCACCTATATCTGAAATGCCTATCGGCACCTATTGTTGAAATGCCTAGCGGAAACTACATCTGAAATGCCTATCAGCACCTATATTTGAAATGCCTATCGGCAATCATATCTGAAATGCCTATCGACACCTATATTTGAAATACCTATCGGTTTCTATATCTGAAATGCCTATCGGCACCTATTTTTAAAATGCCAATCGGCAACTATATCTCAAATGCCTATCGGCACCTATATCTGAAATGCCTATCGGCACCAATTTTTGAAATGCCTATCGGAAACTACATCTGAAATGCCTTTCAGCACCTATATTTGAAATTCCTATCGGCAACCATATCTGGAATGCCTATCGGCGCCTATATTTGAAATGCCTATCGGCTTCTATATCTGAAATACCTATCGGCGCCTATTTTTAAAATGCAAATCGGCAACTATATCTGAAGTGCCTATAGGCACCTATATCTGAAATGCCTATCGGCACCTATTTTTGAAATGCCTATCGAAAACTACATCTGAAATGCCTATCAGCACCTATATTTGAAATGCCTATCGGCTACCATATCTGGATTGCCTATCGGCGCCTATATTTGAAATGTCTATCGGCTTCTATGTCTGAAATACCTATCGGCGCCTATTTTTAAAATACCAATCGGCAACTATATCTGAAGTGCCATCGGCACCTATATCTGAAATGCCTATCGGCACCTATTTTTGAAATGCCTATCGAAAACTACATCTGAAATGCCTATCAGCACCTATATTTGAAATGCCTATCGGCAACCACATCAGAAATGCCTATCGGCACCTATATCTGAAATGCCTTTCGGCATTTATATCTGAAATGCCGGTCGACACCTATATTTGAAATGCCTATCGGCACATATATTTTAAATGCCTATCGGCAACTATATCTGATGTGCCTATCGGCACCTATATCTGAAATGCCTATCGGCACCTATTTTTGAAATGCCTATCGGAAACTACATCTAAAATGCCTATCGGCATATATTTTTAAAATGACAATCGGTAAGTATATCTGAAATGCCTATCGGCATCTATATCTGAAATGCCTATCGGAACCTATTTTTGAAATGCCTATCGGAAACTACATCTGAAATGACTATCAGCACCTATATTTGAAATGCCTATCGGCAACCATATCTGAAATGCCTATCTACACCTATATTTGAAATACCTATCGGCTTCTATATCTGAAATGCCTATCGGCACCTATTTTTAAAATGCCAATCGGCAAATATATCTGAAATGCCTATCGGCACCTATATCTAAAATGCCTATCGGTACCTATTTTTGAAATGCCTATCGGAAACTACATCTGAAATGATTATCAGCGCTTATATTTGATATGCCTATCGGCAACCATATCTGGAATGCCTCTCGGCAACTATATTTGAAATGCCTATCGGCTTCTATATCTGAAATGCCTATCGGCACCTATTGTTAAAATACCAATCGGCAACTATATCTGAAATGCCTATCGGCACCTATATCTGTAATGCCTATCGGCATATATTTTTGAAATGCCTTTCGGAAACTACATCTGAAATGCCTATCTGCTCCTATATTTGAAATGTCTATCGGCAACCATATCTGAAATGCCTATCGACACCTATATTTGAAATACCTATCGGCTTCTATATCTGAAATGCCTATCGGCACCTGTTTTTAAAATGCCAATCGGCAACTATATCTGAAATGCCTATCGGCACCTATATCCGAAATGCCTATCGGCATCAATTTTTGAAATGCCTATCGGAAAATACATCTAAAATGTCTATCAGCATCTATATTTGAAATGCCTATCGGCAACCATATCTGGAATGCCTATCGGCACCTGTATTTGAAATGCCTATCGGCTTCTATATCTGAAATGCCTATCGGCACCTATTTTTAAAATGCCAATCGGCAACTATATCTCAAATGCCTATCGGCACATATTTTTGAAATGCCTATCGGAAACTACATCTGAAATGCCTATCAGCACCTATATTTGAAATGCCTATCGGCAACCATATCTGAAATGCCTATCGACACCTATATTTGAAATACCTTTTGGCTTCTATATCTGAAATGCCTATCGGCACCTATTTTTAAAATGCCAATCGGTAACTATATCTGAAATGCCTATCGGCACCTATATCTGAAATGCCTATCGGCACCATTTTTTGAAATTTCTATCGGAAACTACATCCGGAATGCCTATCAGCACCTATATTTGAAATGCCTATCGGCAACCATATCTCGAATGCGTATCGGCACCTATATTTGAAATGCCTATCGGCTTCTATATCTGAAATGCCTATCGACACCTATTTTTAAAATGCCATTCGGCAACTATATCTGAAATGCCTATCGGCACCTATATCTGAAATGCCTATCAGCACCTATATTTGAAATGCCTATCGGCAACCATATCTGGAATGCCTATCGGCGCCTATATTTGAAATGCCTATCGGCTTCTATATCTGAAATGCCTATCGGCACCTATTTTTAAAATGCCAATCGGCATTTATATCTGAAGTGCCTATCGGCACCTATATCTGAAATGCCTATCGGCACCTATTTTTGAAATGCCTATCGAAAACTACATCTGAAATGCCAATCAGCACCTATATTTGAAATGCCTATCGGCAACCACATCAGAAATGCCTATCGGCACCTATATCTGAAATGCCTTTCGGCACCTATATCTAAAATGCCTATCGGAACCTATTTTTGAAATGCCTATCGGAAACTACATCTGAAATGACTATCAGCACCTATATTTGAAATGCCTATCGGCACTTTTATTTTAAATGCCTATCGGCAACTATATCTGATAAGCTTATCGGCACCTATATCTGAAATGCCTATCGGCACCTATTTTTGAAATGCCAATCTTTAAGTATATCTGAAATGCCTATCGGCACCTATATTTGAAATCCCTATCGGCTTCTATATCTGAAATGCCTATCGGCACCTATTTTTAAAATGCCAATTGGCAACTATATCTGAAATGCCAATCGGCACCTATATCTGAAATGCCAATCGACACCTATTTTTTTAATGCCAATTGGCAACTATATCTGAAATGCCTATCGGCACCTATATCTAAAATGCCTATCGGAACCTATTTTTGAAATGCCTATCGGAAACTACATCTGAAATGACTATCAGCACCTATATTTGAAATGCCTATCAGCAACCATATCTGGAATGCTCATCGGCACCTATATTTGAAATGCCTACCGGCTTATATATCTGAAATGCCTATCGGCACCTATTTTTAAAATGCCAATCGGCAACTATATCTGAAATGCCTATCGGCACATATATCTGAAATGCCTATCGGCACCTATTTTTGAAATGCCTATCGAAAACTACATCTGAAATGCCTATCAGCACCTATATTTGAAATGCTTATAGGCAACCATATCTGAAATGCCTATCGACACCTATATTTGAAATACCTATCGGCTTCTATATCTGAAATGCCTATCGGCACCTGTTTTTAAAGTGCCAATCGGCAACTATATCTGAAATGCCTATCGGCACCTATATCCGAAATGCCTATCGGCATCAATTTTTGAAATGCCTATCGGAAACTACATCTAAAATGCCTATCAGCACCTATATTTGAAATGCCTATCGGCAACTATATCTGCAATGCCTATCGGCACCTATAACTGAAATGACTATCGGCACCTATATCTGAAATGCCTATCGGCACCTATTTTTGAAATGCCTATCGAAAACTACATCTGAAATGCCTATCAGCACCTATATTTGAAATGCCTATCGGCAACCATATCTGAAATGCCTATCGACACCTATTTTTTAAATGCCAATTGGCAACTATATCTGAAATGACTATCGGCACCTATATCTGAAATGCCTATCGGCACCTATTTTTGAAATGCCTATCGAAAACTACATCTGAAATGCCTATCAGCACCTATATTTGAAATGCCTATCGGAAACTACATCTAAAATGCCTATCAGCACCTATATTTGAAATGCCTATCGGCAACCATATCTGAAATGCCTATCGACACCTATATTTGAAATACCTATCGGCTTCTATATCTGAAATGCCTATCGGCACCTGTTTTTAAAATGCCAATCGGCAACTATAACTGAAATGCCTATCGGCACCTATATCCGAAATGCCTATCGGCATCAATTTTTGAAATGCCTATCGGAAACTACATCTTAAATGCCTATCAGCACTTATATTTGAAATGCCTATCGGCAACTATATTTGCAATGCCTATCGGCACCTATATTTGAAATGCCTATCGGCTTCTATATCTGAAATGCCTATCGGCACCTATTTTTTAAATGCCAATTGGCAACTATATCTGAAATGCCTATCGGCACCTATTTCTGAAATGCCTATCGGCACCTATTTTTGAAATGCCTATCGGAAACTACATCTGAAATGCCTATCAGCACCTATATTTGAAATGCCTATCGGCAACCATATTTGAAATGCCTATCGACACCTATATTTGAAATACCTATCGGCTTCTATATCTGAAATGCCTATCGGTACCTATTTTTAAAATGCCAATCGGTAACTATATCTGAAATGCCTATCGGCATCTATATCTGAAATGCCTATCGGCACCATTTTTTGAGATGCCTATCGGAAACTACATCCGGAATGCCTATCAGCACCTATATTTGAAATGCCTATCGGCAACCATATCTGGAATGCCTATCGGCGCCTATATTTGAAATGCCTATCGGCTTCTATATCTGAAATACCTATCGGCGCCTATTTTTAAAATGCCGATCGGCAACTATATCTGAAGTGCCTATCGGCACCTATATCTGAAATGCCTATCGGCACCTATTTTTGAAATTCCTATCGGAAACTACATCTAAAATGCCTATCAGCACCTATATTTGAAATGCCTATCGGCAACCACATAAGAAATGCCTATCGGCACCTATATCTGAAATGCCTTTCGGCATTTATATCTTAAATGGCGGTCGACACCTATATTTGAAATGCCTATCGGCACATATATTTTAAATGCCTATCGGCAACTATATCTGATATGCCTATCGGCACCTATATCTGAAATGCCTATCGGCACCTATTTTTGAAATGCCTATCGGAAACTACATCTAAAATGCCTATCGGCACCTATTTTTAAAATGCTAATCGGTAAGTATATCTGAAATGCCTATCGGCACCTATATCTGAAATGCCTATCGGAACCTATTTTTGAAATGCCTATCGGAAACTACATCTGAAATGACTATCAGCACCTATATTTGAAATGCCTATCGGCAACCATATCTGAAATGCCTATCCACACCTATATTTGAAATACCTATCGGCTTCTATATCTGAAATGCCTATCGGCACCTATTTTTAAAATGCCAATCGGCAACTATATCTGAAATGCCTATCGGCACCTATATCTGAAATGCCTATCGGTACCTATTTTTGAATTGCCTATCGGAAACTACATCTGAAATGATTATCAGCGCTTATATTTGATATGCTTATCGGCAACCATATCTGAAATGCCTATCGGCAACTATATTTGAAATGCCTATCGGCTTCTATATCTGAAATGCCTATCGGCACCTATTTTTAAAATACCAATCGGCAACTACATCTGAAATGCCTATCGGCTTATATATCTAAAATGCCTATCGGCACCTATTTTTAAAATGCCAATGGGCAACTATATCTGAAATGCTAATCGGCACCTATATCTGAAATGTCTATCGACACCTATTTTTAAAATGCAAATTGGCAACTATATCTGAAATGCCTATCGGCTTCTATATCTGAAATGCCTATCGTCACCTATTTTTGAAATGCCAATCGGCAACTATAACAGAAATGCCTATCGGCACCTATATCTGAAATGCCTATCGGCACCTATTTTTGAAATGCCTATCGGAAACTACATCTGAAATGCCTATCAGCACCTATTTTTGAAATGCCTATCGGCAACCATATCTGGAATGCCTATCGGCGCCTATATTTGAAATGCCTATCGGCTTCTATATCTGAAATACCTATCGGCGCATATTTTTAAAATGCCAATCGGCTACTATATCTGAAGTGCCTATCGGCACCTATATCTGAAATGTCTATCGGCACCTATTTTTGAAATGCCTATCGAAAACTACATCTGAAATGCCTATCAGCATCTATATTTGAAATGCCTATCGGCAACCACATCAGAAATGCCTATCGGCACCTATATCTGAAACGCCTTTCGGCATTTATATCTGAAATGCCGCTCGACACCTATATTTGAAATGCCTATCGGCACATATATTTTAAATGCCTATTGGCAACTATATCTGAAATGCCTATCGGAACCTATTTTTGAAATGCCTATCGGAAACTACATCTGAAATGACTATCAGCACCTATATTTGAAATGCCTATCGGCAACCATATCTGAAATGCCTATCCACACCTATATTTGAAATACCTATCGGCTTCTATATCTAAAATGCCTATCGGCATCTATTTTTAAAATGCCAATCGGCAACTATATCTGAAATGCCTATGGCACCTATATCTGAAATGCCTATCGGTACCTATTTTTGAAATGCCTATCGGAAACTACATCTGAAATGATTATCAGCGCTTATATTTGATATGCCTATCGGCAACCATATCTGGAATGCCTATCGGCAACCATATTTAAAATGCCTATCGGCTTCTATATCTAAAATGCCTATCGGCACCTATTTT
This sequence comes from Venustoraphidia nigricollis, assembly GCA_034508555.1. Lineage (NCBI taxonomy): Eukaryota > Metazoa > Arthropoda > Insecta > Raphidioptera > Raphidiidae > Venustoraphidia > Venustoraphidia nigricollis. Next base: position 96,406 of record JAVRKA010000458.1, on the reverse strand, counting down.
TAAAATACCAATCGCCAACTATATCTGAAATGCCTATCGGCACCTATATCTGAAATGCCTATCGGCATATATTTTTGAAATGCCTTTCGGAAACTACATCTGAAATGCCTATCTGCTCCTATATTTGAAATGCCTATCGGCAACCATATCTGAAATGCCTATCGACACCTATATTTGAAATACCTATCGGCTTCTATATCTGAAATGCCTATCGGCACCTGTTTTTAAAATGCCAATCGGCAACTATATCTGAAATGCCTATCGGCACCTATATCCGAAATGCCTATCGGCATCAATTTTTGAAATGCCTATCGGAAACTACATCTAAAATGCCTATCAGCACCTATATTTAAAATGCCTATCGGCAACCATATCTGGAATGCCTATCGGCACCTATATTTGAAATGCCTATCGGCTTCTATATCTGAAATGCCTATCGGCACCTATTTTTAAAATGCTAATCGGCAACTATATCTGAAATGCCTATCGGCACCTATATCTGAAATGCCTATCGGCACATATTTTTGAAATGCCTATCGGAAACTACATCTGAAATGCCTATCAGCACCTATATTTGAAATGCCTATCGGCAACCATATCTGAAATGCCTATCGACACCTATATTTGAAATACCTATCGGCTTCTATATCTGAAATGCCTATCGGCACCTATTTTTAAAATGCCAATCGGTAACTATATCCGAAATGCCTATCGGCACCTATATCTGAAATGCCTATCGGCACCATTTTTTGAAATGTCTATCGGAAACTACATCCGGAATGCCTATCAGCACCTATATTTGAAATGCCTATCGGCAACCATATCTGGAATGCCTATCGGCACCTATATTTGAAATGCCTATCGGCTTATATATCTGAAATGCCTATCGGCACCTATTTTCAAAATGCCAATCGGCAACTACATCTGAAATGCCTATCGGCTTATATATCTGAAATGCCTATCAGCACCTATTTTTAAAATGCCAATCGGCAACTATATCTGAAATGCCACTCGACACCTATATTTGAAATGCCTATCGGCACATATATTTTAAATGCCTATCGGCAACTATATCTGAAATGCCTATCGGAACCTATTTTTGAAATGCCTATCGGAAATTACATCGGAAATGCCTATCAGCACCTTTATTTGAAATGCTTATCGGCAACCATATCTATAATAGCTATCGACACCTATATTTGAAATCCCTATCGGCTTCTATATCTGAAATGCCTACCGGCACCTATTTTTAAAATGCCAATCGGCAACTATATCTGAAATGCCTATCGGCACCTATATCTGAAACGCCTATCGGCACCTGATTTTGAAATGCCGATCGTAAACTACATCTGAAATGCCTATCAGCACCTATATTTGAAATGCCTATCGGCAACCATATCTGGAATGCCTATCAGCGCCTATATTTGAAATGCCTATCGGCTTCTATATCTGAAATGCCTATCGGCACCTATTTTTAAAATGCCAATCGGCATTTATATCTGAAGTGCCTATCGGCACCTATATCTGAAATGCCTATCGGCACCTATTTTTGAAATGCCTATCAAAAACTACATCTGAAATGCCTATCAGCACCTATATTTGAAATGCCTATCGGCAACCACATCAGAAATGCCTATCGGCACCTATATCTGAAATGCCTTTCGGCATTTATATCTGAAAAGCCGATCGACACCTATATTTGAAATGCCTATCGGCACTTTTATTTTAAATGCCTATCGGCAACTATATCTGATAAGCCTATCGGCACCTATATCTGAAATGCCTATCGGCACCTATTTTTGAAATGCCAATCTTTAAGAATATCTGAAATGCCTATCGGCACCTACATCTAAAATGCCTATCGGAACCTATTTTTGAAATGCCTATCGGAAACTACATCTGAAATGACTATCAGCACCTATATTTGAAATGCCTATCGGCAACCATATCTGAAATGTCTATCCACACCTATATTTGAAATACCTATCGGCTTCTATATCAAAAATGCCTATCAGCACCTATTTTTAAAATGCCAATCGGTAAGTATATCTGAAATGTCTATCGGCACCTATATCTAAAATGCCTATCGGAACCTATTTTTGAAATGCCTATCGGAAACTACATCTGAAATGACTATCAGCACCTATATTTGAAATGCCTATCGGCAACCATATCTGAAATGCCTATCCACACCTATATTTGAAATACCTATCGGCTTCTATATCTAAAATGCCTATCGGCACCTATTTTTAAAATGCCAATCGGCAACTACATATGAAATGCCTATCGGCTTATATATCTGAAATGCCTATCGGCACCTATTTTTAAAATGCCAATCGGCAATTATATCTGAAATGCCAATCGGCACCTATTTCTGAAATGCCTATCGGCACCTATTTTTGAAATGCCTATCGGAAACTACATCTGAAATGCCTATCAGCACCTATATTTGAAATGCCTATCGGCAACCATATCTGGAATGCCTATCGGCGCCTATATTTGAAATGCCTATCGGCTTCTATATCTGAAATACCTATCGGCGCCTATTTTTAAAATGCCAATCGGCAACTATATCTGAAGTGCCTATCGGCACCTATATCTGAAATGCCTATCGGCACCTATTTTTGAAATGCCTATCATAAACTACATCTGAAATGCCTATCAGCACCTATATTTGAAATGCCTATCGGCAACCACATCAGAAATGCCTTCGGCACCTATATCTGAAATGCCTTTCGACATTTATATCTGAAATGCCGGTCAACACCTATATTTGAAATGCCTATCGGCACATATATTTTAAAAGCCTATCGGCAACTATATCTGATATGCCTATCGGCACCTATATCTGAAATGCCTATCGGCACCTATTTTTGAAATGCCTATCGGAAACTACATCTAAAATGCCTATCGGCACCATTTTTTGAAATGTCTATCGGAAACTACATCCGGAATGCCTATCAGTACCTATATTTGAAATGCCTATCGGCAACCATATCTGGAATGGCTATCGGCACCTATTTTTGAAATGCCTATCGGCTTCTATATCTGAAATGCCTATCGACTCCTATTTTTAAAATGCCAATCGGTAAGTATATCTGAAATGCCTATCGGCACCTATATCTAGAACGCCTATCGGAACCTATTTTTGAAATGCCTATCGGAAACTACATCTGAAATGACTATCAGCACCTATATTTGAGATGCCTATCGGCAACCATATTTGAAATGCCTATCCACACCTATATTTGAAATACTTATCGGCTTCTATATCTAAAATGCCTATCAGCACCTATTTTTAAAATGCCAATCGGCAACTACATCTGAAATGCCTATCGGCTTATATATCTGAAATGCCTATCGGCACTTATTTTTAAAATGCCAATCGGCAACTATATCTGAAATGCCAATCGGCACCTATATCTGAAATGCCTATCGGCACCTGTTTTTAAAATGCCAATCGGCAACTATATCTGAAATGCCTATCGGCACTTATATCCGAAATGCCTATCGGCATCAATTTTTGAAATGCCTATCGGAAACTACATCTAAAATGCCTATCAGCACCTATATTTGAAATGCCTATCGGCAACCATATCTGGAATGCCTATAGGCACCTATATTTGAAATGCCTATCGGCTTCTATATCTGAAATGCCTATCGGCACCTATTTTTAAAATGCTAATCGGCAACTATATCTGCAATGCCTATCGGCACCTATATCTGAAATGCCTATCGGCACATATTTTTGAAATGCCTATCGGAAACTACATCTGAAATGCCTATCAGCACCTATATTTGAAATGCCTATCGGCAACCATATCTGAAATGCCTATCGACACCTATATTTGAAATACCTATCGGCTTCTATATCTAAAATGCCTATCAGCACCTATTTTTAAAATGCCAATCGGTAACTATATCCGAAATGCCTATCGGCACCTATATCTGAAATGCCTATCGGCACCATTTTTTGAAATATCTTTTGGAAACTACATTCGGAATGCCTATCAGCACCTATATTTGAAATGCCTATCGGCAACCATATCTGGAATGCCTATCGGCACCTATATTTGAAATGCCTATCGGCTTCTATATCTGAAATGCCTATCGACACCTATTTTTAAAATGCCAATCGGCAACTATATCTGAAATGCCTATCGGCACCTATATCTGAAATGCCTATCGGCACCTATTTTTGAAATGCCTATCGGAAACTACATCTGAAATGCCTATCAGCACCTATATTTGGAATGCTTATCGGCAACCATATCTGAAATGCCTATCGACACCTATATTTGAAATCCCTATCGGCTTCTATATCTGAAATGCCTATCGGCACCTATTTTTAAAATGCCAATCGGCAACTATATCTGAAATGCCTATCGGCACCTATATCTGAAATGCCTATCGGCACCTATTTTTGAAATGCCTATCGGAAACTACATCTGAAATGTCTATCAGCACCTATATTTGAAATGCCTATCGGCAACCATATCTGGAATGCCTATCGGCGCCTATATTTGAAATGCCTATCGGCTTCTATATCTGAAATGCCTATCGGCACCTATTTTTAAAATGCCAATCGGCATTTATATCTGAAGTGCCTATCGGCACCTATATCTGAAATGCCTATTGGCACCTATTTTTGAAATGCCTATCAAAAACTACATCTGAAATTCCTATCAGCACCTATATTTGAAATGCCTATCGGCAACCACATCAGAAATGCCTATCGGCACCTATATCTGAAATGCCTTTCGGCATTTATATCTGAAATGCCGATCGACACCTATATTTGAAATGCCTATCGGCACTTTTATTTTAAATGCCTATCGGCAACTATATCTGATAAGCCTATCGGCACCTATATCTGAAATGCCTGTCGGAACCTATTCTTGAAATGCCAATTTTTAAGTATATCTGAAATGCCTATCGGCACCTATATCTAAAATGCCTATCGGAACCTATTTTTGAAATGCCTATCGGAAACTACATCTGAAATGACTATCAGCACCTATATTTGAAATGCCTATCGGCAACCATATCTAAAATGCCTATCCACACCTATATTTGAAATACCTATCGGCTTCTATATCTAAAATGCCTATCGGCACCTATTTTTAAAATGCCAATCGGCAACTACATCTGAAATGCCTATCGGCTTATATATCTGAAATGCCTATCAGCACCTATTTTTAAAATGCCAATCGGCAACTATATCTGAAATGCCAATCGGCACCTATATCTGAAATGCCTATCGGCACCTATTTTTGAAATGCCTATCGGAAACTACATCTGAAATGCCTATCAGCACCTATATTTGAAATGCCTATCGGCAACCATATCTGAAATGCCTATCGACACCTATATTTGAAATCCCTATCGGCTTCTATATCTGAAATGCCTATCGGCACCTATTTTTAAAATTCCAATCGGCAACTATATCTGAAATGCCAATCGGCACCTATATCTGAAATGCCTATCGACACCTATTTTTAAAATGCCAATTTGCAACTATATCTGAAATGTCTATCGGCACCTATATCTAAAATGCCTATCGGAACCTATTTTTGAAATGCCTATCGGAAACTACATCTGAAATGACTATCAGCACCTATATTTGAAATGCCTATCGGCTACCATATCTGAAATGCCTATCCACACCTATGTTTGAAATACCTATCGGCTTCTATATCTAAAATGCCTATCGGCACCTATTTTTTAAAAAGCCAATCGGTAAGTATATCTGAAATGCCTATTGGCACCTATATCTAAAATGCCTATCGGAACCTATTTTTGAAATGCCTATCGGAAACTACATCTGAAATGACTATCAGCACCTATATTTGAAATGCCTATCGGCAACCATATCTGAAATGCCTATCCACACCTATATTTGAAATACCTATCGGCTTCTATATCTGAAATGCCTATCGGCACCTATTTTTAAAATGCCAATCGGCAACTATATCTGAAATGCCTATCGGCACCTATATCTGAAATGCCTATCGGCACCTATTTTTGAAGTGCCTATCGGAAACTATATCTGAAATGCCTTTCAGCACCTATATTTGAAATGCCTTTCGGCAACCATATCTGGAATGCCTATCGGCACCTATATTTGAAATGCCTATCGGCTTCTATATCTGAAATGCCCATCGACACCAATTTTTGAAATGCCTATCGGAAACTACATCTGAAATGCCTATCAGCACCTATATTTGAAATGCCTATCGGCAACCATATCTGGAATGCTCATCGGCACCTATATTTGAAATGCCTATCGGCTTATATATCTGAAATGCCTATCGACACCTATTTTTAAAATGCCAATCGGCAACTATATCTGAAATGCCTATCGGCACCTATATCTGAAATGCCTATCGGCACCTATTTTTGAAGTGCCTATCGGAAACTACATCTGAAATGCCTATCAGCACCTATATTTGAAATGCCTATCGGCAATCATATCTGAAATGCCTATCTACACCTATATTTGAAATACCTATCGGCTTCTATATCTGAAATGCCTATCGGTACCTATTTTTAAAATGCCAATCGGCAACTATATCTGAAATGCCTATCGGCACCTATATCTGAAATGCCTATCGGCACCAATTTTTGAAATGCCTATCGAAAACTACATGTGAAATGCCTATCAGCACCTATATTTGAAATGCCTATCGGCAATCATATCTGAAATGCCTATCTACACCTATATTTGAAATACCTATCGGCTTCTATATCTGAAATGCCTATCGGTACCTATTTTTAAAATGCCAATCGGCAACTATATCTGAAATGCCTATCGGCACCTATATCTGAAATGCCTATCGGCACCTATTTTTGCAATGCCTATCGGAAACTACATCTAAAATGCCTATCAGCACCTATATTTGAAAGGCCTATCGGCAATTATATGTCGAATGCCTATCGGCGCCTATATTTGAAATGCCTATCGGCTTCTATATCTGAAATACCTATCGGCGCCTATTTTTAAAATGCCAATAGGCAACTATATCTGAAGTGCCTATCGGCACCTATATCTGAAATGCCTATCGGCACCTATTTTTGAAATGCCTATCGAAAACTACATCTGAAATGCCTATCAGCACCTATATTTGAAATGCCTATCGGCAACCACATCAGAAATGCCTATCGGCACCTATATCTGAAATGCCTTTCGGCATTTATATCTGAAATGCCGGTCGACACCTATATTTGAAATGCCTATCGGCACATATATTTTAAATGCCTATCGGCAACTATATCTGATGTGCCTATCGGCACCTATATCTGTAATGCCTATCGGCACCTATTTTTGAAATGCCTATCGGAAACTACATCTAAAATGCCTATCGGCATATATTTTTAAAATGCCAATCGGTAAGTATATCTGAAATGCCTATCGGCACCTATATCTGAAATGCCTATCGGAACCTATTTTTGAAATGCCTATCGGAAACTACATCTGAAATGCCTATCAGCACCTATATTTGAAATGCCTATCGGCAACCATATCTGAAATGCCTATCTACACCTATATTTGAAATACCTATCGGCTTCTATATCTGAAATGCCTATCGGCACCTATTTTTGAAATGCCAATCGGCAAATATATCTGAAATGCCTATCGGCACCTATATCTAAAATGCCTATCGGTACCTATTTTTGAAATGCCTATCGGAAACTACATCTGAAATGATTATCAGCGCTTTTATTTGATATGCCTATCGGCAACCATATCTGGAATGCCTCTCGGCAACTATATTTGAAATGCCTATCGGCTTCTATATCTGAAATGCCTTTCGGCACCTATTTTTAAAATACCAATCAGCAACTATATCTGAAATGCCTATCGGCACCTATATCTGAAATGCCTATCGGCATATATTTTTGAAATGCCTTTCGGAAACTACATCTGAAATGCCTATCTGCTCCTATATTTGAAATGTCTATCGGCAACCATATCTGAAATGCCTATCGACACCTATATTTGAAATACCTATCGGCTTCTATATCTGAAATGCCTATCGGCACCTGTTTTTTAAATGCCAATCGGCAACTATATCTGAAATGCCTATCGGCACCTATATCCGAAATGCCTATCGGCATCAATTTTTGAAATGCCTATCATGAACTACATCTAAAATGCCTATCAGCATCTATATTTGAAATACCTATCGGCAACCATATCTGGAATGCCTATCGGCACCTGTATTTGAAATGCCTATCGGCTTCTATATCTGAAATGCCTATCGGCACCTATTTTTAAAATGCCAATCGGCAACTATATCTCAAATGCCTATCGGCACATATTTTTGAAATGCCTATCGGAAACTACATCTGAAATGCCTATCAGCACCTATATTTGAAATGCCTATCGGCGACCATATCTGAAATGCCTATCGACACCTATATTTGAAATACCTATCGGCTTCTATATCTGAAATGCCTATCGGCACCTATTTTTAAAATGCCAATCGGTAACTATATCTGAAATGCCTATCGGCACCTATATCTGAAATGCCTATCGGCACCATTTTTTGAAATTTCTATCGGAAACTACATCCGGAATGCCTATCAGCACCTATATTTGAAATGCCTATCGGCAACCATATCTCGAATGCGTATCGGCACCTATATTTGAAATGCCTATCGGCTTCTATATCTGAAATGCCTATCGACACCTATTTTTAAAATGCCATTCGGCAACTATATCTGAAATGCCTATCGGCAGCTATATCTGAAATGCCTATCAGCACCTATATTTGAAATGCCTATCGGCAACCATATCTGGAATGCCTATCGGCGCCTATATTTGAAATGCCTATCGGCTTCTATATCTGAAATGCCTATCGGCACCTATTTTTAAAATGCCAATCGGCATTTATATCTGAAGTGCCTATCGGCACCTATATCTGAAATGCCTATCGGCACCTATTTTTGAAATGCCTATCGAAAACTACATCTGAAATGCCAATCAGCACCTATATTTGAAATGCCTATCGGCAACCACATCAGAAATGCCTATCGGCACCTATATCTGAGCTGCCTTTCGGCATTTATATCTGAAATGCCGATCGACACCTATATTTGAAATGCCTATCGGCACTTTTATTTTAAATGCCTATCGGCAACTATATCTGATAAGCTTATCGGCACCTATATCTGAAATGCCTATCGGCACCTATTTTTGAAATGCCAATCTTTAAGTATATCTGAAATGCCTATCGGCACCTATATTTGAAATCCCTATCGGCTTCTATATCTGAAATGCCTATCGGCACCTATTTTTAAAATGCCAATTGGCAACTATATCTGAAATGCCAATCGGCACCTATATCTGAAATGCCTATCGACACCTATTTTTTTAATGCCAATTGGCAACTATATCAGAAATGCCTATCGGCACCTATATCTAAAATGCCTATCGGAACCTATTTTTGAAATGCCTATCGGAAACTACATCTGAAATGACTATCAGCACCTATATTTGAAATGCCTATCGGCAACCATATCTGGAATGCTCATCGGCACCTATATTTGAAATGCCTATCGGCTTATATATCTGAAATGCCTATCGGCACCTATTTTTAAAATGCCAATCGGCAACTATATCTGAAATGCCTATCGGCACCTATATCTGAAATGCCTATCGGCACCTATTTTAGAAATACCTATCGAAAACTACATCTGAAATGCCTATCAGCACCTATATTTGAAATGCTTATAGGCAACCATATCTGAAATGCCTATCGACACCTATATTTAAAATCCCTATCGGCTTCTATATCTGAAATGCCTATCGGCACCTATTTTTAAAATGTTAATCGGCAACTATATCTGAAATGCCTATCGGCACCTATATCTGAAATGCCTATCGGCACTAATTTTTGAAATGCCTATCGGAAACTACATCTGAAATGCCTATCAGCACCTATATTTGAAATTCCTATCGGCAACCATATCTGGAATGCCTATCGGCACCTATATTTGAAATGCCTATCGGCTTTTATATCTGACATGCCTATCGGCACCTTTTTTTAAAATGCCAATCGGCAACTATATCTGAAATGCCTATCGGCACCTATATCTGAAATGCCTATCGGCACCTATTTTTGAAATGCCTATCGGAAACTACATCTAAATTGCCTATCAGCACCTATATTTGAAATGCCTATCGGCAACCATATCTGGAATGCCCTTCGGCGCCTATATTTGAAATGCCTATCGGCTTCTATATCTGAAATACCTATCGGCGCCTATTTTTAAAATGCCAATCGGCAACTATATCTGAAGTGTCTATCGGCACCTATATCTGAAATGCCTATCGGCACCTATTTTTGAAATGCCTATCGAAAACTACATCTGAAATGCCTATCAGCACCTATATTTGAAATGCCTATCGGCAACCACATCATAAATGCCTATCGGCACCTATATCTGAAATGCCTTTTGGCATTTATATCTGAAATGCCGGTCGACACCTATATTTGAAATGCCTATCGGCACATATATTTTAAATGCCTATCGGCAACTATATCTGAAATGCCAATCGGCACCTATATCTGAAATGCCTATCGACACCTATTTTTAAAATGCCAATTGGCAACTATATCTGAAATGCCTATCGGCACCTATATCTAAAATGCCTATCGGAACCTATTTTTGAAATGCTCATCGGAAACTACATCTGAAATGACTATCAGCACCTATATTTGAAATGCCTATCGGCAACCATATCTGAAATGCCTATCCACACCTATATTTGAAATACCTATCGGCTTCTATATCTAAAATGCCTATCGGCACCTATTTTTAAAATGCCAATCGGCAACTATATCTGAAATGCCAATCGGCACCTATATCTGAAATGCCTATCGACACCTATTTTTAAAATGCCAATCGGCAACTACATCTGAAATGCCTATCTGCTTATATATCTGAAATGCCTAACGGCACCTATTTTTAAAATGCCAATCGGCAACTATATCTAAAATGCCAATCGGCACCTATATTTGAAATGCCTATCGACACTTATATTTTTAAAATGCCTATTGGCAACTATATCTGAAATGCCTAGCGGCACCTATATCTGAAATGCCTATCGGTACCTATTTTTGAAATGCCTATCGGAAACTACATATGAAATGATTATCAGCACTTATATTTGAAATGCCTATCATCAACCATATCTGGAATGCCTATCGGCGCCTATATTTGAAATGCCTATCGGCTTCTATATCTAAAATGCCTATCGGCACCTATTTTTTAAATGCCAATCGGCAACTATATCTGAAGTGCCTATCGGCACCTATATCTCAAATTCCTATCGGCACCTATTTTTGAAATGCCTATCGAAAACTACATCTGAAATGCCTATTAGCATTTATATTTGAAATGCCTATCGGCAACCACATCAGAAATGCCTATCGGCACCTATATCTGAAATGCCCTACGGCATTTATATCTGAAATGCCGATCGACACCTATATTTGAAATGCCTATCGGCACCTATATTTTAAATGCCTATCGGCAACTATATCTGATATGCCTATCGGCACCTATATCTGAAATGCCTATCGGCACGTATTTTTGAAATGCCTATCGGAAACTACATCTAAAATGCCTATCGGCACCTATTTTTAAAATGCCAATCGGAAAGTATATCTGAAATGCCTATCGACACCTATAATTGAAATGCCTATCGGATCCTATTTTTGAAATGCCTATCGGAAACAACATCTGAAATGACAATTAGCACCTATATTTGAAATGCCTATCGGCAACCATATCTGAAATGCCTATCCACACCTGTATTTGAAATACCTATCGGCTTCTATATCTAAAAGGCCTATCGGCACCTATTTTTAAATTGCCATCGGCAACTATATCTGAAATGCCTATCGGCACCTATATCTGAAATGCCTATCGGCACCAACTTTTGAAATGCCTATCGGAAACTCCATCTGAAATGCCTATCAGCACCTATATTTGAAATGCCTATCGGCAACCATATCTGGAATGCCTATCGGCACCTATATTTGAAATGCCTATCGGGTTCTATATCTGAAATGCCTATCGACACCTATTTTTAAAATGCCAATTGGCAACTATATCTGAAATGCCTATCGGCACCTATATCTGAAATGCCTATCGGTACCTATTTTTTAAATGCCTATCGGAAACTACATCTGAAATGATTATCAGCAGTTATATTTGAAATGGCTATCGGCAGCCATATCTGGAATGCCTATCGGCACCTTTATTTGAAATGCCTATCGGCTTCTTTATCTGAAATGCCTATCGGCACCTATTTTTAAAATACCAATCGGCAACTATATCTGAAATGCCTATCAACACCTATATCTGAAATGCCTATCGGCATATATTTTTTAAATGCCTTTCGGAAACTACATCTGAAATGCCTATCTGCTCCTATATTTGAAATGCCTATCGGCAACCATATCTGAAATGCCTATCGACACCTATATTTGAAATACCTATCGGCTTCTATATCTGAAATGCCTATCGGCACCTGTTTTTAAAGTGCCAATCGGCAACTATATCTGAAATGCCTATCGGCACCTATATCCGAAATGCCTATCGGCATCAATTTTTGAAATGCCTATCGGAAACTACATCTAAAATGCCTATCAGCACCTATATTTGAAATGCCTATCGGAAACTACATCTAAAATGCCTATCAGCACCTATATTTGAAATGCCTATCGGCAACCATATCTGAAATGCCTATCGACACCTATATTTGAAATACCTATCGGCTTCTATATCTGAAATGCCTATCGGCACCTGTTTTTAAAATGCCAATCGGCAACTATAACTGAAATGCCTATCGGCACCTATATCTGAAATGCCTATCGGCATCAATTTTTGAAATGCCTATCGGAAACTACATCTAAAATGCCTATCAGCACCTATATTTGAAATGCCTATCGGCAACTATATCTGCAATGCCTATCGGTACCTATATCTGAAATGCCTATCGGCACCTATTTTTGAAATTCCTATCGGAAACTACATCTAAAATGCCTATCAGCACCTATATTTGAAATGCCTATCGGCAACCACATCAGAAATGCCTATCGGCACCTATATCTGAAATGCCTTTCGGCATTTATATCTTAAATGGCGGTCGACACCTATATTTGAAATGCCTATCGGCACATATATTTTAAATGCCTATCGGCAACTATATCTGATATGCCTATCGGCACCTATATCTGAAATGCCTATCGGCACCTATTTTTGAAATGTCTATCGGAAACTACATCTAAAATGCCTATCGGCACCTATTTTTAAAATGCTAATCGGTAAGTATATCTGAAATGCCTATCGGCACCTATATCTGAAATGCCTATCGGAACCTATTTTTGAAATGCCTATCGGAAACTACATCTGAAATGACTATCAGCACCTATATTTGAAATGCCTATCGGCAACCATATTTCCAGATATGGTTGCCGATAGGCATTTCAAATATAGGTGCTGATAGGCATTTTAGATGTAGTTTCCGATAGGCATTTCAAAAATAGGTGCCGATAGGCATTTCAGATATAGGTGGCGATAAGCATTTCAGATATAGTTGCCGATTGGCATTTTAAAAATAGGTGCCGATAGGCATTTCAGATATACAAGCCGATAGGTATTTCAAATATAGGTGTCGATAGGCATTTCAGATATGATTGCCGATAGGCATTTCAAATATAGGTGCTGATACGCATTTTAGATGTAGTTTCCGATAGGCATTTCACAAATAGGTGCCGATAGGCATTTCAGATATAGTTGCCATTGGCATTTTAAAAATAGGTGTCGATAGGCATATCAGATATAGAAGCCGATAGGCATTTCAAATATAGGTGCCGATGAGCATTTCAGATATGGTTGCCGATAGGCATTTCAAATATAGGTGCTGATAGGCATTTCAGATGTAGTTTCCGATAGGCATTTCAAAAATTGGTGCCGATAGGCATTTCAGATATAGGTGCCGATAGGCATTTCAGATATAGTTGCCGATTGGCATTTTAAAAATAGGTGCCGATAGGCATTTCAGATATAGAAGCCGATAGGGATTTTAAATATATGTGTCGATTGGCATTTCAGATATGGTTGCCGATAAGCATTTCAAATATAGGTGCTGATAGGCATTTCAGATGTAGTTTCCGATAGGCATTTAAAAAATAGGTGCCGATAGGCATTTCAGATATAGGTGCCGATAGGCATTTCAGATATAGTTGCCGATTGGCATTTTTAAAATAGGTGCCGATAGGCATTTCAGATATATAAGCCGATAGGCATTTCAAATATAGGTGCCGATGAGCATTCCAGATATGGTTGCCGATAGGCATTTCAAATATAGGTGCTGATAGGCATTTCAGATGTAGTTTCCGATAGGCATTTCAAAAATTGGTGTCGATAGGCATTTCAGATATAGAAGCCGATAGGCATTTCAAATATAGGTGCCGATAGGCATTCCAGATATGGTTGCCGATAGGCATTTCAAATATACGTGCTGATAGGCATTCCGGATGTAGTTTCCGATAGGCATTTCAAAAAATGGTGCCGATAGGCATTTCAGATATAGGTGCCGATAGGCATTTCAGATATAGTTACCGATTGGCATTTTAAAAATAGGTACCGATAGGCATTTCAGATATAGAAGCCGATAGGTATTTCAAATATAGATGTCGATAGGCATTTCAGATATGGAGACCGATAGGCATTTCAAATATAGGTGCTGATAGGCATTTCAGATATAGGTGCCGATAGGCATTTCAGATATAGTTGCCGATTGGCATTTTAAAAATAGGTTACCGATAGGCATTTCAGATATAGAAGCCGATAGGCATTTCAAATATAGGTGCCGATAGGCATTCCAGACATGGTTGCCGATAGGCATTTCAAATATTAGTGCTGATAATCATTTCAGATGTAGTTTCCGATAGGCATTTCAAAAATAGGTACCGATAGGCATTTCAGATATAGGTGCCGATAGGCATTTCAGATATAGTTGCCAATTGTCATTTTAAAAATAGGTGTCGATAGGCATTACAGATATAGGTGCCGATTGGCATTTCAGATATAGTTGCCGAATGGCATTTTAAAAATAGGTGCCGATAGGCATTTCAGATATAGAAGCCGATAGGTATTTCAAATATAGGTGTGGATAGGCATTTCAGATATGGTTGCTAATAGGCATTTCAAATATAGGTGCTGATAGTCATTTCAGAAGTAGTTTCCGATAGGCATTTCAAAAATAGGTTCCGATAGGCATTTTAGATATAGGTGCCGATAGGCATTTCAGATATACTTACCGATTGGCATTTTAAAAATAGGTGCCGATAGGCATTTTAGATATAGAAGCCGATAGGTATTTCAAATATAGGTGTGGATAGGCACTTCGGATATGGTTGCTGATAGGCATTTCAAATATAGGTGCTGATAGTCATTTCAGATGTAGTTTCCGATAGGCATTTCAAAAATAGGTTCCGATAGGCATTTTAGATATAGGTGCCGATAGGCATTTCAGATATAGTTGCCAATTGGCATTTTAAAAATAGGTGTCGATAGGCACTTCAGATATAGGTGCCGATTGGCATTTCAGATATAGTTGCCGATTGGCATTTTAAAAATAGGTGCCGATAGGCATTTCAGATATAGAAGCCGATAGGGATTTCAAATATAGGTGTCGATAGGCATTTCAGATATGGTTGCCGATAGGCATTTCAAATATAGGTGCTGATAGGCATTTCAGATGTAGTTTCCGATAGGCATTTCAAAAATAGGTGCCGATAGGCATTTCAGATATAGGTGCCGATTGGCATTTCAGATATAGTTGCCGATTGGCATTTTAAAAATAGGTGCCGATAAGCATTTCAGATATATAAGCCGATAGGCATTTCAAATATAGGTGCCGATGAGCATTCCAGATATGGTTGCCGATAGGCATTTCAAATATAGGTGCTGATAGGCATTTTAGATGTAGTTTCCGATAGGCATTTCAAAAATAGGTGCCGATAGGCATTTCAGATATAGGTGCCGATAAGCATTTCAGATATATGTGCCGATAGGCATTTCAGATATAGTTGCCGATTGGCATTTTAAAAATAGGTGTCGATAGGCATATCAGATATAGAAGCCGATAGGCATTTCAAATATAGGTGCCGATAGGCATTCCAGATATGGTTGCCGATAGGCATTTCAAATATAGGTGCTGATAGGCATTCCGGATGTAGTTTCCGATAGACATTTAAAAAAATGGTGCCGATAGGCATTTCAGATATAGGTGCCGATAGGCATTTCAGATATAGTTGCCGATTGGCATTTTAAAAATAGGTGCCAATAGGCATTTCAGATATAGAAGTCGATAGGGATTTCAAATATAGGTGTCGATAGGCATTTCAGATATGGTTGCCGATAAGCATTTCAAATATAGGTGCTGATAGGCATTTCAGATGTAGTTTCCGATAGGCATTTCACAAATAGGTGCCGATAGGCATTTCAGATATAGGTGCCGATAGGCATTTCAGATATAGTTGCCGATTGGCATTTTAAAAATAGGTGTCGATAGGCATATCAGATATAGAAGCCGATAGGCATTTCAAATATAGGTGCCGATAGGCATTCCAGATATGGTTGCCGATAGGCATTTCAAATATAGGTGCTGATAGGCATTCCGGATGTAGTTTCCGATAGACATTTAAAAAAATGGTGCCGATAGGCATTTCAGATATAGGTGCCGATAGGCATTTCAGATATAGTTACCGATTGGCATTTTAAAAATAGGTGCCGATAGGCATTTCAGATATAGAAGCCGATAGGTATTTCAAATATAGGTGTCGATAGGCATTTCAGATATGGTTGCCGATAGGCATTTCAAATATAGGTGCTGATAGTCATTTCAGATGTAGTTTCCGATAGGCATTTCAAAAATAGGTTCCGATAGGCATTTTAGATATAGGTGCCGATAGGCATTTCAGATATACTTACCGATTGGCATTTTAAAAATAGGTGCCAATAGGCATTTTAGATATAGAAGCCGATAGGTATTTCAAATATAAAGTGTGGATAGGCATTTCAGATATAGGTGCCGATAGGCATTTCAGATATAGTTGCCGATTGGCATTTTAAAAATAGGTGTCGATAGGCATATCAGATATAGAAGCCGATAGGCATTTCAAATATAGGTGCCGATAGGCATTCCAGATATGGTTGCCGATAGGCATTTCAAATATAGGTGCTGATAGGCATTCCGGATGTAGTTTCCGATAGACATTTAAAAAAATGGTGCCGATAGGCATTTCAAATATAGGTGCTGATAGTCATTTCAGATGTAGTTTCCGATAGGCATTTCAAAAATAGGTTCCGATAGGCATTTTAGATATAGGTGCCGATTGGCATTTCAGATATACTTAAAGATTGGCATTTCAAAAATAGGTGCCGATAGGCATTTCAGATATAGGTGCCGATAGGCTTATCAGATATAGTTGCCGATAGGCATTTAAAACAAAAGTGCCGATAGGCATTTCAAATATAGGTGTCGATCGGCATTTCAGATATAGGTGCCGATAGGCATTTCTGATGTGGTTGCCGATAGGCATTTCAAATATAGGTGCTGATAGGCATTTCAGATGTAGTTTTCGATAGGCATTTCAAAAATAGGTGCCGATAGGCATTTCAGATATAGGTGCCGATAGGCACTTTAGATATAAATGCCGATTGGCATTTTAAAAATAGGTGCCGATAGGAATTTCAGATATAGAAGCCGATAGACATTTCAAATATAGGCGCCGATAGGCATTTCAGATATGGTTGCCGATAGGCATTTCAAATATAGGTGCTGATTGGCATTTCAGATGTAGTTTCCGATAGGCATTTCAAAAATAGGTGACGATAGGCATTTCAGATATAGGTGCCGATAGGTATTTCAGATTTAGTTGCCGATTGGCATTTTAAAAATAGGTGCCGATAGGCATTTCAGATATAGAAGCCGATAGGGATTTCAAATATAGGTGTCGATTGGCATTTCAGATATGGTTGCCGATAAGGATTTCAAATATAGGTGCTGATAGGCATTTCAGATGTAGTTTCCGATAGGCATTTCAAAAATAGGTGCCGATAGGCATTTCAGATATAGGTGCCGATAGGCATTTCAGATATAGTTGCCGATTGGCATTTTAAAAATAGGTGTCGATAGGCATTTCAGATATAGAAGCCGATAGGCATTTCAAATATAGGTGCCGATAGGCATTCCAGATATGTTTGCCGATAGGCATTTCAAATATAGGTGCTGAGGCATTCCGGATGTAGTTTCCGATAGACATTTCAAAAAATGGTGCCGATAGGCATTTCAGATAAAGGTGCCGATAGGCATTTCAGATATAGTTACCGATTGGCATTTTAAAAATAGGTGCCGATAGGCATTTCAGATATAGAAGCCGATAGGTATTTCAAATATAGGTGTCGATAGGCATTTCAGATATGGTTGCCGATAGGCATTTCAAATATAGGTGCTGATAGGCATTTCGGATGTAGTTTCCGATAGGCATTTCAAAAATATGTGCCGATAGGCTTTTCAGATATAGGTGCCGATAGGCATTTCAGATATAGTTGCCGATTGGCATTTTAAAAATAGGTGCCGATAGGCATTTCAGATATAGAAGCCGATAGGCATTTCTAATATAGGTGCCGATAGGCATTCCAGATATTGTTGCCGATAGGCATTTCAAATATAGGTGCTGATATGCATTTTAGATGTAGTTTCCGATAGGCATTTCAAAAATTGATGCCGATAGGCATTTCGGATATAGGTGCTGATAGGCATTTCAGATATAGTTGCCGATTGGCATTTTAAAAACAGGTGCCGATAGGCATTTCAGATATAGAAGCCGATAGGTATTTCAAATACAGGTATCGATAGGCATTTCAGATATGTTTGCAGATAGGCATTTCAAATATAGGAGCAGATAGGCATTTCAGATGTAGTTTCCGAAAGGCATTTCAGATATAGGTGCCGATAGGCATTTCAGATATAGTTGCCGATTGGTATTTTAAAAATAGGTGCCGATAGGCATTTCAGATATAGAAGCCGATAGGCATTTCAAATATAGTTGCCGATAGGCATTCCAGATATGGTTGCCGATAGGCATATCAAATATAAGCGCTGATAATCATTTCAAATGTAGTTTCCGATAGGCATTTCAAAAATAGGTACCGATAGGCATTTCAGATATAGGTGCCGATAGGCATTTAAGATATAGTTGCCGATTGGCATTTTAAAAATAGGTGCCGATAGGCATTTCAGATATAGTTGCCGATAGGCATTTAAAATATATGTGCCGATAGGCATTTCAAATATAGGTGTCGACCTGCATTTCAGATATAAATGCCGAAAGGCATTTCAGATATAGGTGCCGATAGGCATTTCTGATGTGGTTGCCGATAGGCATTTCAAATATAGGTGCTGATAGGCATTTCAGATGTAGTTTTCGATAGGCATTTCAAAAATAGGTGCCGATAGGCATTTCAGATATAGGTGCTGATAGGCACTTCAGATATAGTTGCCGATTGGCATTTTAAAAATAGGCGCCGATAGGTATTTCAGATATAGAAGCCGATAGGCATTTCAAATTTAGGCGCCGATAGGCAATCCAGATATGGTAGCCAATAGGCATTTCAAATATAGGTGCTGATAGGCATTTCAGATGTAGTTTCCGATAGGCATTTCAAAAATAGGTGCCGATAGGCATTTCAGATATAGGTGCCGATAGGCATTTCAGATATAGTTGCCGATTGGCATTTTAAAAATAGGTGCCGATAGGCATTTCAGATATAGAAGCCGATAGGCATTTCAAATATAGGTGCCGATAGGCATTCCAGATATGGTTGCCGATAGGCATTTCAAATATAGGTGCTGATAGGCATTTCAGATGTAGTTTCCCATAGGCATTTCAAAAATTGGTGCCGATAGGCATTTCAGATATAGGTGCCGATAGGCATTTCAGATATAGTTGCCGATTGGCATTTTAAAAATAGGTGCCGATAGGCATTTCAGATATAGAAGCCGATAGGTATTTCAAATATAGGTGTCGATAGGCATTTCAGATATGATTGCCGATAGGCATTTCAAATATAGGTGCTGATAGGCATTTCAGATGTAGTTTCCGATAGGCATTTCAAAAATAGGTGCCGATAGGCATTTCAGATATAGGTGCCGATAGGCATTTCAGATATAGTTGCCGATTGGCATTTTAAAAATAGGTGCCGATAGGCATTTCAGATATATAAGCCGATAGGCATTTCAAATATAGGTGCCGATGAGCATTCCAGATATGGATGCCGATAGGCATTTCAAATATAGGTGCTGATAGGCATTTCAGATGTAGTTTCCGATAGGCATTTCAAAAATTGGTGCCGATAGGCATTTTAGATATAGGTGCCGATAGGCATTTCAGATCTAGTTGCCGATTGGCATTTTAAAAATAGGTGCCGATAGGCATTTCAGATATAGAAGCCGATAGGGATTTCAAATATAGGTGTCGATAGGCATTTCAGATATGGTTGCCGATAAGCATTTCAAATATAGGTGCTGATAGGCATTTCAGATGTAGTTTCCGATAGGCATTTCAAAAATATGTGCCGATAGGCATTTCAGATATAGGTGCCGATAGGCATTTCAGATATAGTTGCCGATTGGAATTTTAAAAATAGGTGCCGATAGGCATTTCAGATATATAAGCCGATGGGCATTTCAAATATAGGTGCGGATGAGCATTCCAGATATGGTTGCCGATAGGCATTTCAAATATAGGTGCTGATAGGCATTTCAGATGTAGTTTCCGATAGGCATTTCAAAAATTGGTGTCGATAGGCATTTCAGATATAGAAGCCGATAGGCATTTCAAATATAGTTGCCGATAGGCATTCCAGATATGGTTTCCGATAGGCATTTCAAATATAGGTGCTGATAGGCATTCCGGATGTAGTTTCCGATAGGCATTTCAAAAAATGGTGCCGATAGGCATTTCAGATATAGGTGCTGATAGGCATTTCAGATATAGTTACCGATGGCATTTTAAAAATAGGTACCGATAGGCATTTCAGATATAGAAGCCGATAGGTATTTCAAATATAGGTGTCGATAGGCATTTCAGATATGGTTGCCGATAGGCATTTCAAATATAGGTGCTGATAGGCATTTCAGATGTAGTTTCCGATAGGCATTTCAAAAATAGGTGCCGATAGGCATTTCAGATATAGGTGCCGATAGGCATTTCAGATATAGTTGCCGATTCGCATTCTAAAAATAGGTGCCGATAGGCATTTCAGATATAGAAGCCGATAGGCATTTCAAATATAGGTGCCGATAGGCATTCCAGATATGGTTGCCGATAGGCATTTCAAATATAGGTGCTGATAGGCATTTCAGATGTAGTTTCCGATAGGCATTTCAAATATAGGTGCTGATAGGCATTTCAGATGTAGTTTTCGATAGGCATTTCAAAAATAGGTGCCGATAGGCATTTCAGATATAGGTGCCGATAGTCATTTCAGATATAGTTGCCAATTGGCATTTAAAAAATAGGTGCCGATAGGCATTTCAGATATAGAAGCCGATAGGCATTTCAAATATAGTTGCCGATAGGCATTGCAGATATAGTTGCCGATAGGCATTTCAAATATAGGTGCTGATAGACATTTTAGATGTAGTTTCCGATAGGCATTTCAAAAATTGATGCCGATAGGCATTTCGGATATAGGTGCCGATAGGCATTTCAGATATAGTTGCCGATTGGCATTTTAAAAACAGGTGCCGAAAGGCATTTCAGATATAGAAGCCGATAGGTATTTTAATTATAGGTGTCGATAGGCATTTCAGATATGGTTGCCGATAGGCATTTCAAATATAGGAGCAGATAGGCATTTCAGATGTAGTTTCCCAAAAGCATTTCAAAAATATATGCCGATAGGCATTTCAGTTATAGGTGCCGATAGGCATTTCAGATATAGTTGCCGATTGGTATTTTAAAAATAGGTGCCGATAGGCATTTCAGATATAAAAGCCGATAGGCATTTTAAATATAGGTGCCGATAGGCATTCCAGATATGGTTGCCGATAGGCATTTCAAATATAAGTGCTGATAATCATTTCAGATGTAGTTTCCGATAGGCATTTCAAAAATAGGTACCAATAGGCATTTCAGATATAGGTGCCGATAGGCATTTCAGATATAGTTGCCAATTGGAATTTTAAAAATAGGTGTCGATAGGCATTTCAGATATAGGTGCCGATTGGCATTTCAGATATAGTTGCCGATTGGCATTTTAAAAATAGGTGCCGATAGGCATTTCAGATATAGAAGCCGGTAGGGATTTCAAATATAGGTGTCGATAGGCATTTCAGATATGGTTGCCGATAGGCATTTCAAATATAGATGCTGATAGGCATTTCAGATGTAGTTTCCGATAGGCATTTCAAAAATAGGTGCCGATAGGCATTTCAGATAAATGTGCCGATTGGCATTTCAGATATAGTTGCCGATTGGCATTTTAAAAATAGGTGCCGATAGGCATTTCAGATATATAAGCCGATGGGCATTTCAGATGTAGTTGCCGATTGGCATTTTAAAAATAGGTGCCGATAGGCATTTTAGATATAGAAGCCGATAGGTATTTCAAATATAGGTGTGGATAGGCATTACAGATATGGTTGCCGATAGGCATTTCAAATATAGGTGCTGATAGTCATTTCAGATGTAGTTTCCGATAGGCATTTCAAAAATAGGCTCCGATAGGCATTTTAGATATAGGTGCCGATAGGCATTTCAGATATACTTACCGATTGGCATTTTAAAAATAGGTGCGATAGGCATTTTAGATATAGAAGCCGATAGGTATTTCAAATATAGGTGTGGATAGGCATTTCAGATATGGTTGCCGATAGGCATTTCAAATATAGGTGCTGATAGTCATTTCAGATGTAGTTTCCGATAGGCATTTCAAAAATAGGTTCCGATAGGCATTTTAGATATAGGTGCCGATAGGCATTTCAGATATACTTAAAGATTGGCATTTCAAAAATAGGTGCCGATAGGCATTTCAGATAAAGGTGCCGATAGGCTTATCAGATATAGTTGCCGATAGGCATTTAAAATAAAAGTGCCGATAGGCATTTCAAATATAGGTGCCGATAGGCATTTCTGATGTGGTTGCCGATAGGCATTTCAAATATAGGTGCTGATAGGCATTTCAGATGTAGTTTTCGATAGGCATTTCAAAAATAGGTGCCGATAGGCATTTCAGATATAGGTGCCGATAGGCACTTCAGATATAAATGCCGATTGGCATTTTAAAAATAGGTGCCGATAGGCATTTCAGATATAGAAGCCGATAGGCATTTCAAATATAGGCGCCGATAGGCATTCCAGATATGGTTGCCGATAGGCATTTCAAATATAGGTGCTGATAGGCATTTCAGATGTAGTTTCCGATAGGCATTTCAAAAAAGGTGCCGATAGGCATTTCAGATATAGGTGCCGATAGGCATTTCAGATATAGTTGCCGATTGGCATTTTAAAAATAGGTGCCGATAGGCATTTTAGATATAGAAGCCGATAGGGATTTCAAATATAGGTGTCGATAGGCATTTCAGATATGGTTGCCGATAAGCATTTCAAATATAGGTGCTGATAGGCATTTCAGATGTAGTTTTCGATAGGCATTTCACAAATAGGTGCCGATAGGCATTTCAGATATAGGTGCCGATAGGCATTTCAGATATAGATGCCGATTGGCATTTTAAAAATAGGTGTCGATAGGCATATCAGATATAGAAGCCGATAGGCATTTCAAATATAGGTGCCGATAGGCATTCCAGATATGGTTGCCGATAGGCATTTCAAATATAGGTGCTGATAGGCATTCCGGATGTAGTTTCCGATAGACATTTAAAAAAATGGTGCCGATAGGCATTTCAGATATAGGTGCCGGTAGGCATTTCAGATATAGTTACCGATTGGCATTTTAAAAATAGGTGCCGATAGGCATTTCAGATATAGAAGCCGATAGGTATTTCAAATATAGGTGTCGATAGGCATTTCAGATATACTTACCGATTGGCATTTTAAAAATAGGTGCCGATAGGCATTTTAGATATAGAAGCCGATAGGTATTTCAAATATAAAGTGTGGATAGGCATTTCAGATATGGTTGCCGATAGGCATTTCAAATATAGGTGCTGATAGTCATTTCAGATGTAGTTTCCGATAGGCATTTCAAAAATAGGTTCCGATAGGCATTTTAGATATAGGTGCCGATTGGCATTTCACAAATACTTAAAGATTGGCATTTCAAAAATAGGTGCCGATAGGCATTTCAGATATAGGTGCCGATAGGCTTATCAGATATAGTTGCCGATAGGCATTTAAAATAAAAGTGCCGATAGGCATATCAAATATAGGTGTCGATCGGCATTTCAGATATAAATGCCGAAAGGCATTTCAGATATAGGTGCCGATAGGCATTTCAAATATAGGTGCTGATAGGCATTTCAGATGTAGTTTTCGATAGGCATTTCAAAAATAGGTGCCGATAGGCATTTCAGATATAGGTGCCGATAGGCACTTCAGATATAAATGCCGATTGGCATTTTAAAATAGGTGCCGATAGGCATTTCAGATATAGAAGCCGATAGGCATTTCAAATATAGGCGCCGATAGGCATTCCAGATATGGTTGCCGATAGGCATTTCAAATATAGGTGCTGATTGGCATTTCAGATGTAGTTTCCGATAGGCATTTCAAAAATAGGTGTCGATAGGCATTTCAGATATAGGTGCCGATAGGCATTTCAGATTTAGTTGCCGATTGGTATTTTAAAAATAGGTGCCGATAGGCATTTCAGATATAGAAGCCGATAGGGATTTCAAATATAGGTGTCGATAGGCATTTCAGATATGGTTGCCGATAAGCATTTCAAATATAGGTGCTGATAGGCATTTCAGATGTAGTTTCCGATAGGCATTTCAAAAATAGGTGCCGATAAGCATTTCAGATATAGGTGCCGATAGGCATTTCAGATATAGTTGCCGATTGGCATTTTAAAAATAGGTGTCGATAGGCATTTCAGATATAGAAGCCGATAGGCATTTCAAATATAGGTGCCGATAGGCATTCCAGATATGGTTGCCGATAGGCATTTCAAATATAGGTGCTGATAGGCATTCCGGATGTAGTTTCCGATAGACATTTAAAAAAATGGTGCCGATAGGCATTTCAGATATAGGTGCCGGTAGGCATTTCAGATATAGTTACCGATTGGCATTTTAAAAATAGGTGCCGATAGGCATTTCAGATATAGAAGCCGATAGGTATTTCAAATATAGGTGTCGATAGGCATTTCAGATATACTTACCGATTGGCATTTTAAAAATAGGTGCCGATAGGCATTTTAGATATAGAAGCCGATAGGTATTTCAAATATAAAGTGTGGATAGGCATTTCAGATATGGTTGCCGATAGGCATTTCAAATATAGGTGCTGATAGTCATTTCAGATGTAGTTTCCGATAGGCATTCCAAAATAGGTTCCGATAGGCATTTTAGATATAGGTGCCGATTGGCATTTCACATATACTTAAAGATTGGCATTTCAAAAATAGGTGCCGATAGGCATTTCAGATATAGGTGCCGATAGGCTTATCAGATATAGTTGCCGATAGGCATTTAAAATAAAAGTGCCGATAGGCATATCAAATATAGGTGTCGATCGGCATTTCAGATATAAATGCCGAAAGGCATTTCAGATATAGGTGCCGATAGGCATTTCAAATATAGGTGCTGATAGGCATTTCAGATGTAGTTTTCGATAGGCATTTCAAAAATAGGTGCCGATAGGCATTTCAGATATAGGTGCCGATAGGCACTTCAGATATAAATGCCGATTGGCATTTTAAAATAGGTGCCGATAGGCATTTCAGATATAGAAGCCGATAGGCATTTCAAATATAGGCGCCGATAGGCATTCCAGATATGGTTGCCGATAGGCATTTCAAATATAGGTGCTGATTGGCATTTCAGATGTAGTTTCCGATAGGCATTTCAAAAATAGGTGTCGATAGGCATTTCAGATATAGGTGCCGATAGGCATTTCAGATTTAGTTGCCGATTGGTATTTTAAAAATAGGTGCCGATAGGCATTTCAGATATAGAAGCCGATAGGGATTTCAAATATAGGTGTCGATAGGCATTTCAGATATGGTTGCCGATAAGCATTTCAAATATAGGTGCTGATAGGCATTTCAGATGTAGTTTCCGATAGGCATTTCAAAAATAGGTGCCGATAAGCATTTCAGATATAGGTGCCGATAGGCATTTCAGATATAGTTGCCGATTGGCATTTTAAAAATAGGTGTCGATAGGCATTTCAGATATAGAAGCCGATAGGCATTTCAAATATAGGTGCCGATAGGCATTCCAGATATGGTTGCCGATAGGCATTTCAAATATAGGTGCTGATAGGCATTCCTGATGTAGTTTCCGATAGACATTTCAAAAAATGGTGCCGATAGGCATTTCAGATATAGGTGCCGATAGGCATTTCAGATATAGTTACCGATTGACATTTTAAAAATAGGTGCCGATAGGCATTTCAGATATAGAAGCCGATAGGTATTTCAAATATAGGTGTCGATAGGCATTTCAGATATGGTTGCCGATAGGCATTTCAAATATAGGTGCTGATAGGCATTTCAGATGTAGTTTCCTATAGGCATTTCAAAAATATGTGCCGATAGGCATTTCAGATATAGGTGCCGATAGGCATTTCAGATATAGTTGCCGATTGGCATTTTAAAAATAGGTGCCGATAGGCATTTCAGATATAGAAGCCGATAGGCATTTCAAATATAGGTGCCGATAGGCATTCCAGATATTGTTGCCGATAGGCATTTCAAATATAGGTGCTGATAGGCATTTTAGATGTAGTTTCCGATAGGCATTTCAAAAATTGATGTCGATAGGCATTTCGGATATAGGTGCCGATAGGCATTTCAGATATAGTTGCCGATTGGCATTTTAAAAACAGGTGCCGATAGGCATTTCAGATATAGAAGCCAATAGGTATTTCAAATACAGGTGTCGATAGGCATTTCAGATATGTTTGCAGATAGGCATTTCAAAAATAGGAGCAGATAGGCATTTCAGATGTAGTTTCCAAAAGGCATTTCAGATATAGGTGCCGATAGGCATTTCAGATATAGTTGCCGATTGGTATTTTAAAAATAGGTGCCGATAGGCATTTCAGATATAGAAGCCGATAGGCATTTCAAATATAGTTGCCGATAGGCATTCCAGATATGGTTGCCGATAGGCATATCAAATATAAGCGCTGATAATCATTTCAAATGTAGTTTCCGATAGGCATTTAAAAAATAGGTACCGATAGGCATTTCAGATATAGGTGCCGATAGGCATTTAAGATATAGTTGCCGATTGGCATTTTAAAAATAGGTGCCGATAGGCATTTCAGATATAGAAGCCGATAGGTATTTCAAATATAGGTGTGGATAGGCATTTCAGATATGGTTGCCGATAGGCATTTCAAATATAGGTGCTGATAGTCATTTCAGATGTAGTTTCCGATAGGCATTTCAAAAAAAGTTCCGATAGGCATTTTAGATATAGGTGCCGATAGGCATTTCAGATATACTTACCGATTGGCATTTTAAAAATGGGTGCCGATAGGCATTTTAGATGTAGTTTCCGATAGGCATTTCAAAAATAGGTGCCGATAGGCATTTCAGATATAGGTGCCGATAGGCATATCAGATATAGTTGCCGATAGGCATTTAAAATATATGTGCCGATAGGCATTTCAAATATAGGTGTCGACCTGCATTTCAGATATAAATGCCGAAAGGCATTTCAGATATAGGTGCCGATAGGCATTTCAGATATACTTACCGATTGGCATTATAAAAATGGGTGCCGATAGGCATTTTAGATGTAGTTTCCGATAGGCATTTCAAAAATAGGTGCCGATAGGCATTTCAAATATAGGTGCTGATAGGCATTTCAGATGTAGTTTTCGATAGGCATTTCAAAAATAGGTGCCGATAGGCATTTCAGATATAGGTGCCGATAGGCACTTCAGATATAGTTGCCGATTGGCATTTTAAAAATAGGCGCCGATAGGTATTTCAGATATAGAAGCCGATAGGCATTTCAAATATAGGCGCCGATAGGCATTCCAGATATGGTAGCCGATAGGCATTTCAAATATAGGTGCTGATAGGCATTTCAGATGTAGTTTCCGATAGGCATTTCAAAAATAGGTGCCGATAGGCATTCCAGATATGGTTGCCGATAGGCATTTCAAATATAGGTGCTGATAGGCATTTCAGATGTAGTTTTCGATAGGCATTTCAAAAATAGGTGCCGATAGGCATTTCAGATATAGGTGCCGATAGGCATTTCAGATATAGTTGCCGATTGGCATTTTAAAAATAGGTGCCGATAGGCATTTCAGATATAGAAGCCGATAGGCATTTCAAATATAGGTGCCGATAGGCATTCCAGATATGGTTGCCGATAGGCATTTCAAATATAGGTGCTGATAGGCATTTCAGATGTAGTTTCCCATAGGCATTTCAAAAATTGGTGCCGATAGGCATTTCAGATATAGGTGCCGATAGGCATTTCAGATATAGTTGCCGATTGGCATTTTAAAAATAGGTGCCGATAGGCATTTCAGATATAGAAGCCGATAGGTATTTCAAATATAGGTGTCGATAGGCATTTCAGATATGATTGCCGATAGGCATTTTAAATATAGGTGCTGATAGGCATTTCAGATGTAGTTTCCGATAGGCATTTCAAAAATAGGTGCCGATAGGCATTTCAGATATAGGTGCCGATAGGCATTTCAGATATATTTGCCTATTGGCATTTTAAAAATAGGTGCCGATAGGCATTTTAGATATATAAGCCGATAGGCATTTCAAAAATTGGTGCCGATAGGCATTTTAGATATAGGTGCCGATAGGCATTTCAGATCTAGTTGCCGATTGGCATTTTAAAACTAGGTGCCGATAGGCATTTCAGATATAGAAGCCGATAGGGATTTTCAAATATAGGTGTCGATAGGCATTTCAGATATGGTTGCCGATAAGCATTTCAAATATAGGTGCTGATAGGCATTTCAGATGTAGTTTCCGATAGGCATTTCAAAAATATGTGCCGATAGGCATTTCAGATATAGGTGCCGATAGGCATTTCAGATATAGTTGCCGATTGGCATTTTAAAAATAGGTGCCGATAGGCATTTCAGATATATAAGCCGATAGGCATTTCAAATATAGGTGCCGATGAGCATTCCAGATCTGGTTGCCGATAGGCATTTCAAATATAGGTGCTGATAGGCATTTCAGATGTAGTTTCCGATAGGCATTTCAAAAATTGGTGTCGATAGGCATTTCAGATATAGAAGCCGATAGGCATTTCAAATATAGTTGCCGATAGGCATTCCAGATATGGTTGCCGATAGGCATTTCAAATATAGGTGCTGATAGGCATTCCGGATGTAGTTTCCGATAGGCATTTCAAAAAATGGTGCCGATAGGCATTTCAGATATAGGTGCCGATAGGCATTTCAGATATAGTTACCGATTGGCATTTTAAAAATAGGTACCGATAGGCATTTCAGATATAGAAGCCGATAGGTATTTCAAATATAGGTGTCGATAGGCATTTCAGATATGGTTGCCGATAGGCATTTCAAATATAGGTGCTGATAGGCATTTCAGATGTAGGTTCCGATAGGCATTTCAAAAATAGGTGCCGATAGGCATTTCAGATATAGGTGCCGATAGGCATTTCAGATATAGTTGCCGATTCGCATTCTAAAAATAGGTGCCGATAGGCATTTCAGATATAGAAGCCGATAGGCATTTCAAATATAGGTGCCGATAGGCATTCCAGATATGGTTGCCGATAGGCATTTCAAATATAAGTGCTGATAGGCATTTCAGATGTAGTTTCCGATAGGCATTTCAAATATAGGTGCTGATAGGCATTTCAGATGTAGTTTTCGATAGGCATTTCAAAAATAGGTGCCGATAGGCATTTCAGATATAGGTGCCGATAGTCATTTCAGATATAGTTGCCAATTGGCATTTAAAAAATTGGTGCCGATAGGCATTTCAGATATAGAAGCCGATAGGCATTTCAAATATAGTTGCCGATAGGCATTGCAGATATAGTTGCCGATTGGCATTTCAAATATAGGTGCTGATAGACATTTTAGATGTAGTTTCCGATAGGCATTTCAAAAATTGATGCCGATAGGCATTTCGGATATAGGTGCCGATAGGCATTTCAGATATAGTTGCCGATTGGCATTTTAAAAACTGGTGCCGATAGGCATTTCAGATATAGAAGCCGATAGGTATTTTAATTATAGGTGTCGATAGGCATTTCAGATATGGTTGCCGATAGGCATTTCAAATATAGGAGCAGATAGGCATTTCAATTGTAGTTTCCCAAAAGCATTTCAAAAATATATGCCGATAGGCATTTCAGTTATAGGTGCCGATAGGCATTTCAGATATAGTTGCCGATTGGTATTTTAAAAATAGGTGCCGATAGGCATTTCAGATATAAAAGCCGATAGGCATTTCAAATATAGGTGCCGATAGGCATTCCAGATATGGTTGCCGATAGGCATTTCAAATATAAGTGCTGATAATCATTTCAGATGTAGTTTCCGATAGGCATTTCAAAAATAGGTACCGATAGGTATTTCAGATATAGGTGCCGATAGGCATTTAAGATATAGTTGCCGATTGGCATTTTAAAAATAGGTGCCGATAGGCATTTCAGATATAGAAGCCGATAGGGATTTCAAATATAGGTGTCGATAGGCATTTCGGATATGGTTGCCGATAGGCATTTCAAATATAGGTGCTGATAGGCATTTCAGATGTAGTTTCCGATAGGCATTTCAAAAATAGGTGCCGATAGGCATTTCAGATAAAGGTGCCGATTGGCATTTCAGATATAGTTGCCGATTGGCATTTTAAAAATAGGTGCCGATAGGCATTTCAGATATATAAGCCGATAGGCATTTCAGATGTAGTTGCCGATTGGCATTTTAAAAATAGGTGCCGATAGGCATTTTAGATATAGAAGCCGATAGGTATTTCAAATATAGGTGTGGATAGGCATTTCAGATATGGTTGCCGATAGGCATTTCAATTATAGGTGCTGATAGTCATTTCAGATGTAGTTCCCGATAGGCATTTCAAAAATAGGCTCCGATAGGCATTTTAGATATAGGTGCCGATAGGCATTTCAGATATACTTACCGATTGGCATTTTAAAAATAGGTGCGATAGGCATTTTAGATATAGGAGCCGATAGGTATTTCAAATATAGGTGTGGATAGGCATTTCAGATATGGTTGCCGATAGGCATTTCAAATATAGGTGCTGATAGTCATTTCAGATGTAGTTTCCGATAGGCATTTCAAAAATAGGTTCCGATAGGCTTTTTAGATATAGGTGCCGATAGGCATTTCAGATATACTTAAAGATTGGCATTTCAAAAATAGGTGCCGATAGGCATTTCAGATAAAGGTGCCGATAGGCTTATCAGATATAGTTGCCGATAGGCATTTAAAATAAAAGTGCCGATAGGCATTTCAAATATAGGTGTCGATCGGCATTTCAGATATAAATGCCGAAAGGCATTTCAGATATAGGTGCCGATAGGCATTTCTGATGTGGTTGCCGATAGGCATTTCAAATATAGGTGCTGATAGGCATTTCAGATGTAGTTTTCGATAGGCATTTCAAAAATAGGTGCCGATAGGCATTTCAGATATAGGTGCCGATAGGCACTTCAGATATAAATGCCGATTGGCATTTTAAAAATAGGTGCCGATAGGCATTTCAGATATAGAAGCCGATAGGCATTTCAAATATAGGCGCCGATAGGCATTCCAGATATGGTTGCCGATAGGCATTTCAAATATAGGTGCTGATTGGCATTTCAGATGTAGTTTCCGATAGGCATTTCAAAAATAGGTGTCGATAGGCATTTCAGATATAGGTGCCGATAGGCATTTCAGATTTAGTTGCCGATTGGCATTTTAAAAATAGGAGCCGATAGGCATTTCAGATATAGAAGCCGATAGGTATTTCAAATATAGGTGTCGATAGGCATTTCAGATATGGTTGCCGATAAGCATTTCAAATATAGGAGCTGATAGGCATTTCAGATGTAGTTTCCGATAGGCATTTCAAAAATAGGTGCCGATAGGCATTTCAGATATAGGTGCCGATAGGCATTTCAGATATAGTTGCCGATTGGCATTTTAAAAATAGGTGTCGATAGGCATTTCAGATATAGAAGCCGATAGGCATTTCAAATATAGGTGCCGATAGGCATTCCAGATATGGTTGCCGATAGGCATTTCAAATATAGGTGCTGATAGGCATTCCGGATGTAGTTTCCGATAGACATTTCAAAAAATGGTGCCGATAGGCATTTCAGATATAGGTGCCGATAGGCATTTCAGATCTAGTTGCCGATTGGCATTTTAAAAATAGGTGCCGATAGGCATTTCAGATATAGAAGCCGATACGGATTTCAAATATAGGTGTCGATAGGCTTTTCAGATATGGTTGCCGATAAGCATTTCAAATATAGGTGCTGATAGGCATTTCAGATGTAGTTTCCGATAGGCATTTCAAAAATATGTGCCGATAGGCATTTCTGATATAGGTGCCGATAGGCATTTCAGATATAGTTGCCGATTGGCATTTTAAAAATAGATGCCGATAGGCATTTCAGACATAGAAGCCGATAGGCATTTCAAATATAGGTGCTGATAGTCATTTCAGATGTAGTTTCCGATAGGCATTTCAAAAATAGGTTCCGATAGGCATTTTAGATATAGGTGCCGATAGGCATTTCAGATATACTTACCGATTGGCATTTTAAAAATAGGTGCCGATAGGCATTTTAGATATAGAAGCCGATAGGTATTTCAAATATAAAGTGTGGATAGGCATTTCAGATACGTTTGCCGATAGGCATTTCAAATATAGGTCCTGATAGTCATTTCAGATGTAGTTTCCGATAGGCATTTCAAAAATAGGTTCCGATAGGCATTTTAGATATAGGTGCCGATTGGCATTTCAGATATACTTAAAGATTGGCATTTCAAAAATAGGTGCCGATAGGCATTTCAGATATAGGTGCCGATAGGCTTATCAGATATAGTTGCCGATAGGCATTTAAAATAAAAGTGCCGATAGGCATTTCAAATATAGGTGTCGATCGGCATTTCAGATATAAATGCCGAAAGGCATTTCAGATATAGGTGCCGATAGGCATTTCTGATGTGGTTGCCGATAGGCATTTCAAATATAGGTGCTGATAGGCATTTCAGATGTAGTTTTCGATAGGCATTTTAAAAATAGGTGCCGATAGGCATTTCAGATACAGGTGCCGATAGGCACTTCAGATATAAATGCCGATTGGCATTTTAAAAATAGGTGCCGATAGGCATTTCAGATATAGAAGCCGATAGGCATTTCAAATATAGGCGCCGATAGGCATTCCAGATATGGTTGCCGATAGGCATTTCAAATATAGGTGCTGATTGGCATTTCAGATGTAGTTTCCGATAGGCATTTCAAAAATAGGGTTCGATAGGCATTTCAGATATAGGTGCCGATAGGCATTTCAGATATAGTTGCCGATTGGCATTTTAAAAATAGGTGTCGATAGGCATTTCAGATATAGAAGCCGATAGGCATTTCAAATATAGGTGCCGATAGGCATTCCAGATATGGTTGCCGATAGGCATTTCAAATATAGGTGCTGATAGGCATTCCGGATGTAGTTTCCGATAGACATTTCAAAAAATGGTGCCGATAGGCATTTTAGATATAGGTGCCGATAGGCATTTCAGATATAGTTACCGATTGACATTTTAAAAATAGGTGCCGATAGGCATTTCAGATATAGAAGCCGATAGGTATTTCAAATATAGGTGTCGATAGGCATTTCAGATATGGTTGCCGATAGGCATTTCAAATATAGGTGCTGATAGGCATTTCAGATGTAGTTTCCGATAGGCATTTCAAAAATATGTGCCGATAGGCATTTCAGATATAGGTGCCGATAAGCATTTCAGATATAGTTGCCGATTGGCATTTTAAAAATAGGTGCCGATAGGCATTTCAGATATAGAAGCCGATAGGCATTTCAAATATAGGTGCCGATAGGCATTCCAGATATTGTTGCCGATAGGCATTTCAAATATAGGTGCTGATAGGCATTTTAGATGTAGTTTCCGATAGGCATTTCAAAAATTGATGCCGATAGGCATTTTGGATATAGGTGCCGATAGGCATTTCAGATATAGTTGCCGATTGGCATTATAAAAACAGGTGCCGATAGGCATTTCAGATATAGAAGCCGATAGGTATTTCAAATACAGGTGTCGATGGGCATTTCAGATATGTTTGCAGATAGGCATTTCAAATATAGGAGCAGATAGGCATTTCAGATGTAGTTTCCGAAAGGCATTTCAGATATAGGTGCCGATAGGCATATCAGATATAGTTGCCGATTGGTATTTTAAAAATAGGTGCCGATAGGCATTTCAGATATAGAAGCCGATAGGCATTACAAATATAGTTGCCGATAGGCATTCCAGATATGGTTGCCGATAGGCATATCAAATATAAGCGCTGATAATCATTTCAAATGTAGTTTCCGATAGGCATTTCAAAAATAGGTACCGATAGGCATTTTAGATATAGGTGCCGATAGGCATTTAAGATATAGTTGCCGATTGGCATTTTAAAAATAGGTGCCGATAGGCATTTCAGATATAGAAGCCGATAGGTATTTCAAATATAGGTGTGGATAGGCATTTCAGATATGGTTGCCGATAGGCATTTCAAATATAGGTGCTGATAGTCTTTTCAGATGTAGTTTCCGATAGGCATTTCAAAAATAGGTTCCGATAGGCATTTTAGATATAGGTGCCGATAGGCATTTCAGATATACTTACCGATTGGCATTTTAAAAATGGGTGCCGATAGGCATTTTAGATGTATTTTCCGATAGGCATTTCAAAAATAGGTGCCGATAGGCATTTCAGATATAGGTGCCGATAGGCATATCAGATATAGTTTGCCGATAGGCATTTAAAATATATGTGCCGATAGGCATTTCAAATATAGGTGTCGACCTGCATTTCAGATATAAATGCCGAAAGGCATTTCTGATATAGGTGCCGATAGGCATTTCTGATGTGGTTGCCGATAGGCATTTCAAATATAGGTGCTGATAGGCATTTCAGATGTAGTTTTCGATAGGCATTTCAAAAATAGGTGCCGATAGGCATTTCAGATATAGGTGCCGATAGGCACTTCAGATATAGTTGCCGATTGGCATTTTGCAAAATAGGCGCCGATAGGTATTTCAGATTTAGAAGCCGATAGGCATTTCAAATATAGGCGCCGATAGGCATTCCAGATATGGTAGCCGATAGGCATTTCAAATATAGGTGCTGATAGGCATTTCAGATGTAGTTTCCGATCGGCATTTCAAAAATAGGTGCCGACAGGCATTTCAGATATAGGTGCCGATAGGCATTTCAGATATATTTGCCGATTGGCATTTTAAAAATAGGTTTTGAGAGGCATTTCAGATATAGAAGCCGATAGGCATTTCAAATATAGGTGCCGATAGGCAATCCAGATATGGTTGCCGATAGGCATTTTAAATATATGTAACATTTTTGTTTTTTAATTGAAATTGAAATAATAAAATCAATTATAGAATCTTTTATCACTAAAAGTATTAAAATCAATGATCTTCGCGTTAATAAAAATGTATTATGCAACCCATAAAAATAAAAACGAACTTGCGTAATAATTAATTTTTGCAAAGATTCTTTTCAAAAATTAAAAGTATAAGTAGTAAAAATTTTAATGTCGTAAAAAACAGTTCACGTTAAGTTTTCTACGGTAGTTGATTATCGTTTTATTTTAATTCCTAGTTTATTTTACTCACCTTAATTTTTCTCATTCATACCTACCTGATTTCTTCTCTCCTTCCTGGTGATCTCGGTTTGGCGAACCAATAATTATTTGTACTCTTCATTTAAATTCCTATTGTAATTAGTTATTAGCTGTTGTCGAAAATAAAATATTTCTAGTAGTATGGTAATTTGTATTACTTTATTCCAGTGATTTCTATCGGGGTAATTTACAGCAACTCAACTTCAATTTATTGAATTCATAAGATTTACGACGTGGCGGGTACTCTGCAACGTTTACTGTCAAAGACAAAGATACTTTTTTTTGTTTTATATCTCCGCCTTAACGTCACAAATGGTAGCAGAGCGTAGTTTATGGTTGAGTTACTTCATTATTGATAGACTATCTTGATTTAACTTGGTTTTTCGGGTTATCTTGTTTCTTTCCTTGTATCCTAAGACATCCATGCCCTAATTACCTGAAAATAAAGTTCAAAAAAACATTATTATTCAAGACGACACAGTTCCAAATCTATATGCCAGTAACACGACGACAGAAAACACAAGCTATGACATCTGAAGAAGAAAACGAGTTCCGTTCTCCAGAAGTTATTACTCCAGGAAGAAGTGGTGATCTAAGGGGTGGAAGGCAAAGTCAACCAGAAGTCTTATCGCCGCCGCAATCAGCAACAGACCGAGCTCGTCAAATTGAACTGGCTCATTTGCAGGTAGCCAAAACTACTTGTGACAATGTGGAAGCCCTACAACAACAGTTGAATAAGCTGTGTCAAATTATACAGCAGCGAGACGCCAGAGATTCAATTATTGAAGTTAAGGTGCAAGCAGAACAATTATTATTAACAGTACCGACGACGGATGGTACGGATCCACACCAAATAATTCAATTTATACAAGAAGTTGACAATGTTGTGAAGTCTTCTATACTACCAGAACGTCGACTCATGTTGGCCTTGATACCAAAAACTTCGGGTGGATTTCGAGAATTTTGGTTATCTAAAGTACAAGAGGCGGATACTTGGAAAATCATGAAAAAAGTCATTCATCTAAAGTATTTTTCACCAATAGTCATAGAATTATTAACATCTCGTTTTGTATTCCGTTTCCAAAGAAGTGATGAAGCATTCGACGGCTATTACAAGGATGTCAGACAAAAAGCGGAGGCGTTATCATTAACGACTACAGAATCTCAGTTAGTGTTGTCAATTTGGGCGAAGATGAACCTCCGAACATTAGAGTTGACTAAACACTATGCGACGCCATCAACGTTCGCCGAGGTACAGCATATTTTAGCGAGTCTAGAGCAATTTCAGCTGCGAGAAAATGAATGCCGTAGTTTGACGTCTCTTAACGTAAATGATAAAGACGAAGAAAATACATCGGGCTATACAGTGTACTGTCGTTATTGCAAGGTGGCTGGCCATTCCATCGACAGCTGTAGAAAACGACTCGCAGCCAACCAACGAAATCAGCCAAAAAACTAATTAGTCGCCAAACCAATTCAATTAATTATAAGGATATTCAAGCTAATCGAGTACCTATCATTAATATCAAAGTAAAACATCTAAATTTTCACGCTCTATTGGATTCTGGAGCAAATGCTTCATGCTGTAATGCTCAAGTAGCTGAAACTATTATCAAATCTTCATTAGGTCGCCAATGTACTGCTCCGTCGGTGGTGTGCATGCCAGACGGGCGTGTTGTCAAAACGAGTCTGAAGATCATCACACGAATTAAGATAAATAACTATTTATGGAATCTAACCTTTATAGTCATACCTAAGTTATCCTTTGAGTTTATCCTTGGTTCCAAAACCTTGCGTAGCATGAACGCGATCCTAAATTTTTCTGAAAATATTCTCACCTTTCAATTTAATCCAGAATCTCAAATACCATTCATTTCGACTGACACCGTCATAACGGAAAACTTAAACACGATGACAGAAGTTCCGGCGAAATTGTCTTATCATCAAAATCAGGATCTGAAGCAGCTTCTGAAGAAATTCGATGATACTATTTCAACCAATTTGGGAAGAGTAAAAAATTACGAATACACAATTCATCTTAAGGACAACCTGCCAAGTCATCAACCTCCGTTTCCCCTTACTCCTCCTAAGGCAGAACAAATGAGGAAACATATTATGAAACTGTTGAAGTTAGGGATCATCGAGCCTAGCGAATCACCATATGCAAGTCCGTGTTTTCTGATACCCAAGAAATCAGGAGACTTTAGATTGGTCGTCGATTATCGCAAAATAAATCAGAAGATACATTTCGATGCATATCCGGTGCCACGTCCCGAATCGATCTTCCAATGCTTATCAGGAGCCACAATTTTCACAAAATTGGACATGAACATGGCCTATCATCAATTGCCGTTAGCAGCTGAGTCAAAGCCAATAACAGCTTTCGTAACGGTGGGGGGTAGCTATCAATATCGCTATTTACCATTCGGGTTGGCCGTGTCACCAGCAGCGCTGAATCGTCTAATGAATCATATCTTCGGAGATTTACATTATCAATTTGCTGTGAACTATTTTGACGATTTATTCATATATTCAAAGAATATTGAAGAACATTTACAACATCTGGAAGAAGTTTTGAAGCGGCTACGTAAAATAGGCTTTACCGTGAATCCGAATAAAGCACAAATCGGCATGTCACAAATCAAATGTTTGGGATACGTTGTATCGGCGCGAGGCTGCCAAATAGACGAAGACAAGGTTCGAGCGATTCAGCAAATCCCGCCTCCAGCTAAACTGAAGGAATTGCAATCCTTTTTGGGCATGGTAGCTTACTTCGCTAAGTTTATTGAAAAGTTCAGTGAACTAGCGGCGCCACTGAACGCACTAAAGCAGAAGAACGTCAAGTTTAGAATGGCTGAAGCACAGATGCAATCGTTTCAGAGGCTTAAAGACGCCTTATCTACAGCGCCAGTTCTAAGGTTCCCGAATTTTGAAAGACGGTTTATTGTTCGATGCGACTCATCAGACGTTGCTCTCGGCGCGGTGCTTCTCCAAGAATTTGAAGACGGCGTTCACCCTACTTATTTTGCTTCAAAAAAATTATCAGATACGGAGCGAAAGCTAATCATTTATGAACGCGAAGCACTTGGAATAATTTTTGCAATTGAAAAATTTTCGGATTATTTACTTGGAAAAAAAGTCTTGCTACAGGTCGATAATGAAGCCTTGTCTTTTATGCTAAATCATCCTAAACAACTCGGTAAGGTCGGAAGATGGGTCCTTAAGCTGTCAAAATATGACTTCGAGGTGGAACACATTCGCGGCCCTCTAAACTCCGTCGCTGACGCTTTATCTCGTCTTTATCGACCCGAAGATGTGGATGTTGAAAAAACAGCGGAAGTGCATACCCTAACAGCACTTCATGAAATCCCGCAAAGTTTTATTTCCATCAAACAACATCAACAAACCGAAGCGGACACGAGACTCATCATCCAGGATCTTCAAGATCAGGAAGATGTAAGAGGTTTCGTTATGCAAGATGGCTTGTTGATGCGACTTGTCGGTAAAAATAAACTTAAACGGGTCGTTGTTCCAAAAAATCTTCAACCAATGATTTTACACTATTTTCATGGACTTGATGCTCAACACCCTGGAATCACGAAAACTTATCGATCCATAGCTAAGCGATTTTGGTGGAAAGACTTATTTAAAACCGTACAAAGCCACGTTAGAATGTGTGATGATTGTCAGCGATTTAAGTCATCCAATTTACCAACGGGAGCACCGATGGCATCGTCCGTTCCTACCGGAATATACGACCGAGTATATATTGATATGTTCGGGCCTTTGCCCCGCTCAAATAACGGAATGCGATATGTCTTAGTCGTGTTGGACGGTTATTCTAAATGGGTTGAGGTCATTCCTTGTACCAGGGCTACAGCGTCGGTGATCGTCCGAAAACTGGTAAAACTCTGGTGTAGTTTTGGTCCACCACGTAACATCGTAAGCGACAATGCCAGTGTGTTTCACAGCGGCCTGTTCACTCAAATGGCTTTGAGTTGGGGAATTCACCAAATTTTCATCACC
Organism: Venustoraphidia nigricollis; assembly: GCA_034508555.1. NCBI lineage: Eukaryota > Metazoa > Arthropoda > Insecta > Raphidioptera > Raphidiidae > Venustoraphidia > Venustoraphidia nigricollis. The sequence goes on along the minus strand of JAVRKA010000458.1, from coordinate 56,254 downwards.
CCCTACCAAGCTTCATCAAATATGGTGGAACGAACTATGAGGGACTTGAAAGCATCGATATCGATAATGGTCAAAAGCTGCGCGAAATCGGTAAAAGATTGGGACAAATTTTTATCATTTTTTGCATACTCACATAACTCGAATGTGTCCGAGGCTACACAGTACTCTCCGGCATCGATATTCCTGGGACGAGACTTGCCGAAACCGCTTGACAGGCAGTGGAATCTGGAAGCGCTCATTGAGAGTACGCCAGCACCGCCAGAACGAGTTGACCTCAACCTACGTCGGGCTCATCAACGCGTCAAACAGCTGTATGATCTGCGCCAGCCAGCTAGACATCGGTTTCAAGTCGGTCAGACAGTAGTTCAGAGACTTCATCGAATAGTACCAGCCGGGGGGAACGAAGCTCAGAAGTTTCTTCCACGCTGGAGCACTCCACGAAAAATTCTTCGATTTACAACTCCAGTATCATGTATCCTAGAAGATGTAAATGATCCTAGTAAGCAAAATCGAGCGCATATTAGTCAATTAAAACCATATTTTGTTTAGTTGAAACGTAAGTTCGTTTTTTCTTTAGAGAGGGAAGATGTAACATTTTTATTTTTTAATTGAAATTGAAATAATAAAATCAATTATAGAATCTTTTATCACTAAAAGTACTAAAATCAATGATCAGCGCGCTAATAAAAATGTATTATGCAACCCATAAAAATAAAAACGAACTTGCGTAATATCTAATTTTTGCAAAGATTCTTTTCAAAAATTAAAAGTATAGGTAGTAAAAATTTTAATGTCGTAGAAAACAGTTCACGTTAAGTTTTCTACGGCAGTTGATTATCGTTTTATTTTAATTCCTAGTCTATTTTACTCACCTTAATTTTTCTTATTCATACCTACCTGATTTCTTCTCTCCTTCCTGGTGATCTCGGTTTGGCGAACCAATAATTATTTGTACACTTCATTTAAATTCCTATTGTAATTAGTTCTAATCTGTTGTCGAAAATAAAATATATCTATTAGTATGGTAATTTGTATTACTTTATTCCAGTGATTTCTATCGGGGTAATTTACAGCAACTCAACTTCAATTTATTGAATTCATAAGATTTACGACGTGGCGGGTACTCTGCAACGTTTACTGTCAAAGACAAAGATACTTTTTTTTTGGTTTTATATCTCCGCCTGAACGTCACAGATTGAGATCACCAACCGAGATATTGTCACATTTACAAAGTGGTGTTTCACGTACACCAATACGCTACAGATGTGCAGGGTAACTAGCATGGCGTAGTCTCATTCTAATCATTTGCACCGCGTTCTTTCTATTTCTATTATAATGGTGGAACCAGGGCTTTTTTAATGGAACTGACTGTATCGCAAAAGTATGACGACCTTTCTTTCCAAAACTTCTTCCATTCATTAAACGCTGTATCTTTTGCGACGGTAATTATGTCATTACAAGGTGTTTTAATCATAATGTCGCCATATTATATTGCTAATCTAGCAAGTGAATCTGCTTCAACATTTCCAGAATGTTTGAATGTCCTTTTAGCCACAAAATACGTATAATCATCCTGGACTTCCATCATGATAATAGCTTTGTTCTTTTAAATGTATATTACGCGTATGTATATTCAATATTGAGCTATAACATCATTATTTGGGGTCAATCTACTGAAATCTCTAGAATTTTCATTTTACAAAAACGTATTCTACGTGCAATTTTTAATTTACCGTGCCGTGAATCAGTCAGACCGTACTTTCTTAAGGGGTTATATACAAAGTTGGGGCGAAAAAGTGAGCTAAGTTCGTGATTTTTTAAAAGGGTTTTATGCAAATTTTATCGGAAAAAGCAAAACACAGTGTTCTAGTACTACTATCGAAGAAATAAAAACAATTTGAGTTTCGAAAAAATTTTGAAAATTGTCGGAGTTATGGCCCATGCCTCGCAGCGCTTTTTTTTGCAGAGGCTTGCGGTGAACATTCTCCAAGGGGAACCGCTCAACCGAAATCAAAAGAGTAAAAAAATTATTTAAGAAAAATGTATTGTGGTGTACTTGAACGATTCGGTTTCCCAAAAAAAGTTTTTTTCAATGAAAAAACCACGTTGACAGGAAAAATCGATTTTTTTAGTGGTCAAAATTTCAAAAAAAAATTCATTGCAAAAAAATAAAAAATTTCGGATGAAAAATGATTCGTTCAGGTACACGAGATCTTAAATACGAATATTTAAAAAAAAAAGTTTGAAAATCGGTTGAAAAGTTTTTGAGATATCACGTTCACCGCAACAGTACTTTTGAAAAAAACGCATTCCGAGATAATTGCTTTTAAAGTTTTGTGTCAACTTCATTCGTGCGAAACATTTGTTCAGTCAAATTTACAAAACTTGAAAACCAGTGATCCGATCTGGATGAAATTTTGCACAGATATTTTTGAAAGTATGTACTTTCAGAATATGCAAAAAAAAATTCGATTTTTCAAGCCCCAACTTTGTATATAACCCCTTAAATACAAAATTCTTCCTGTACATACAATTTTCGTTTACAGTAACATTATTTTTCTTAAGCAAAATCTTAATAAATATGAGTTTACGCATGATATACACTGCCGTAACACACGTAATAGAGACAACATTTACTTGACTCGTCATAATCATGCGAGGTTTAAAAAAATCCATATTATACTTCTGCTCATATATAATACACTCCCTGAGTCCATTAAACAGATCACAGTTTTTAATAAGTTCAAAAATAAATTAAAAGAATATTTGTGCAATAAACCACTGTACACTCTAAAATCTAAATGGTTATTTTTAATATGCTTTGTTTTTAAGTCTGACCATCTACAAACAATTGTTTTTATGTACAATAAATTATCTTATCTTATCTTATCTATTATTTCATTGACGACGATAGAATTGCGGCATTTCTCATTCTTTATGAATTCAACACTGCTCTTTAAACCAGTAAAAATAATGTGATTGTTGTCTAAATTTTTGCAGTACAGTAAACATTCCTTTATAGCAATCAATTCGGCAGAAAAAAAATGATACTGTTTTATGTAATTTAATAAGACCACAATATTTGTTTCTATCGTCATAAAAAAAACCCCCGTGCCAGCATTCATCTTTGATCCATAAGTATACAAATGATGCGTATTGGGCCACATATTTTCAATTTCGTTTAAGAATAAGCGCGTTTTTGTGGCCATCGACAACGGATGGTCCACGAATGGGAAACTAACATTTGTGAACGCCAGCGGAGAGAAATGTGCACTGTACTCATATACAAACTGACTATATTTTTTAATATGACACATGATTTCATGATAGGGGACGGAATTGTCGTAACTTATCATAAACAATGGTATTTCTTTATGATCCCAATAAGCCGCCGGCTTGATCTTGGTTTTCAAAATATTTAATTTGGCTGTTGTGTTGTCATAGAAATTGGATAGCCTTTTCATTACGAATTTATCACTAATCGATTGCCTTCTAATATACAGCGGTATTTCACTAGCTTTAATTAATAACGCATATGTAGGTGTACTTGTCATTACGCCAATACAGATTCTAATTGCGCGATAATGAAATCTGTGTAATTTAACTAGTACCGAATTTCTCGCTGAACCATAAAAGATACAGCCATAGTCGAATATCGACCTTATGAGGCTTTTGTAAATTAATAATAATGTATTTGGGTCGGCATCCCACCATACGCGGGTTAAACATCTCAAAAGATTGATGGAAAAAATTCTCAGAATCGTTTCAAAATTGAAATTTAACCTTTTGGTAAAGATTAAAATACGCTGTTAAAATTTTAATATAATCGGCCCGACAGGACCCGACTTACAAATTTTATGAAAACGCTAGTGTGCGTATAATGATTTATTTACCGAAGAGTGTATTTTATTTGGTTCAGATGTTGAATTGATAACAATATTTTAACTAAAAAAAAAATATTTTAAGGGTTGTATTTGGGGTTATTTTTTTATTTTATCCAAAAACAAACTTAGGTTCATGTTACAAAACCAGACTGCCTGTATTAGCAAATACACTATATTGTCGGCAAGGTTTGGGCACTGCGACCCGGGTTTTTTTTTTCTATTATAACAATATATATCTGGAATTGAACTTTGAAGAAGAATTTATTAATAATCTTGTATATCTTATTGTATTAATCTCTCTATAATATTTTACGTCGTAATACAAAAATTGATATTTTTTCATATTACTTTTAAATTAGTATATAAAAAAAAAAATAATTAAGTTATTACCTGTGTGAAATTCGAGATCTTATAAATAAATTTTCGCTTATATAAGGTGATTCATTCGTTTGTCTTGATTTTGTTCTATTTGATTTATTTTAGGAGTAATTTTTAGCTAACCGCGATCAGCACTAGAATTTTCGTTAGCCCTCGACGCATGTGTGGGCCCACCTACTTAAACTCTGCTAAATTGCATTCTCATGCGCCGGCTATTTTCTTTGGAACTGTACTCCGGGGATAAATTTTTGTTCGAACACCAGCGAATACGAAAAAAATATCTTTTAAAGTGCTATACGGTGGTGGCATTAGCATTTGTATAAAAAATCGCGCCATTACTAAACCTCACAATGCCACAGACATTAGATTCCTCTTTCATGTATGAAAACCGTGATTATATTATCACAATCGAAGGTCATTGTCAAATCATATTTTTTGACAATGTTTTGTGAAACCCAGCATCAGACTTTATTTATTATTTATTTTTTTTAAATTCTAATACCGATTTTTATCGGCAAAAGAAACGCTCAGTTTACGTTCAAAATTATTTTGTATTTTTTTAACTGTATATGACAGAAGACGCTTGTAATTAGACTGTGACTTTTTCTATAGAATTGAAATTGTTTCAACCTTTTCTTGTTAATAAATTTATAATAAACTACAGCAAAGTTATACAGCGATTTTTTAAAGAACATTAAAAGCGTTTCTACAAAATGCTTACCACGTTCGGCACTTTTTTTTTAATTGGAAATTTTGACTACTTTAATAGTGAGTTATTATTACTAGAGGTGTCAGTACAAAAAAATATAAAATAATAATTAATAATATTGACTCTACCAACAGTAATAAATTAACAAAATGATATTACTTGCAATACTGTTCAATATAAGTATATATTTTTTTTATTGATATAAATTTATAACGAACGTTTCAATCAAATTCAAATGTGTACACATTTGAATACTTGGAAAGGACTACAAAGTTTGGTTGAAACGTTCGTTGTAAATTTATATCAATAAAAAAAAATATATATTGAACAGTATAGCAAGTCATTTCATTTTTTTGATATAATAATAATAATTATGTATTAAGTCAAAATACGCTACTATTATAATTAATTCTCCATGTTGTTAGAAAAAAAATTGAAATAATATTTTGTTATACTGATTTGTAATTATAACTTTTTCAGTTGCTTGAAGAAGCATAAAAAAATATACGAAACGTCGCAATTTCACAATAGTCTGTTTAATTTTTGTCCACTTGTCCGTAAAAACTTTTTAATTATAATTAATTATTATACAAACAAAAATATGGGAATAATAACAGGATCGATTTTGAAATTCGAGAAAAATCTCTCATAAACACATTGTTACAAAAATGATATTTCATATTTTTGAAACGAGAATCGCTAGAGCCTTGGATTCATGGCTCATTAGATTATAAAAATGTAGTAACTAGGAACACATTTGAAAAACAATGATTATTATTATTTTTTCTCATATAAATAGTTTCACATAATTTTTGATTCTAATATAAATTCACTAATTTTAAATATTCTATTTATTCTAGTTAATTATTTGCTTGTCTTTTTTTCTTTTCTCCGTTTATGTTTTGTTATTGTTAATAGTTTAATCTTTTATTTAAGTGTTTGAAAATAATTTTATTATATTAAATTTTTGTCTTGTGTTTAAACTTCTTCTTTTAAAACTCTAATCAATTTTTCTGGGATAAAAATACTATGGGCCAAATTTTGTTTATAACAGCTGATTAGAGCGACCATTTTTCATAATGGTTGGTTAAAACACATCATCGTGGAGGTGGTCAGAATAGCTTCCTAGGACTTCAATTCGTCGAGATCGGATGAAAACTCGAATTTCGAAAATCGAGTGAAACTAATAACTTTCTGTTTTTGAAAATTTTCTTAGCGGGAAGTTAAAAATTTAATGACATAAAAAGTTCATCTTTATAATAATTCAGATCAGTTTGACTTGGAATAATGGGATAAACGACTAAATTTTCAATTATTCATCTACGGCAAAACTCTTTTTTTTCCTTGATCAACGGTGTTAAAATGTTGCCAAAATGCCATTTTTAATGAGAAATGTGTTAAATTGGTAGCAAGGATGACAAGACATGACTTTATATTTTCTGAAAGCCTATATTTTTCCTAATTCAAAGTCAACTATGGTTTCTATCTGAAATAACAAAATTTACATTGACATCAAACAATTGGTAAGCGATATTTTTTTTTGGACAAATGTGTTTTATTATACGTCGGAAAGTGTCTATAGAAAGTTTTACCGTTCGAAAAAATATCCACAAATAAAAAACTTATGACATTTTTTCGAAATCGGTCAAATACCAATTTTCGTGCCGATACGTGGTTTTCGCCAATCGGCATTTCACAAAAATCGAGCTCTAGACTCGTAGGGCAGTTTTTCTCTATATGGTCTGGAAATAGGGAAAACTGTCAAAATCAAGCAATTTTGGACACCCTGTACATTAAAGTATACATTATAATAAAATTAAACGCATTATGTCAAAGAACACTAGAGTGTGAAATCAAATGTGACGTTTCACTATGCTAGACACTTTAAAAAACCCAAAAACTTACACGTACTGGTAGAAAACTATATCAGTATGGCCATTTTAATTAGCATATTTTATTGATGTAATTCGAATGTTGACACACCGGTGAGAAACAGTAACAATTTGACGATTGCGAAGTTTTTTATCCGATCAACTTGCTTTTAAAACTTTAAAACTCATAAACACAAATGTGGGTGGAAAACCATAAATGTGACAAATTAAATACTCAGCGTCCATTGTCTTTAAATCCTCACTATGCATAACTAATGTTGTTTAAAAATTCGTGCTTCCATTTAGAAATCGGCGATATTGTCGAAACGTAACAATTATTAAAATACTGCGCAATATTATCTTTCAAATCGCTTTTGATTGACTTAATTTTCTATTACCGTGTATCTCACGTTTTAACCCATCCCTAGAAAATAAGCCATGCACGGTTTTTGAAGTTTCTTAAAATATAAGCCATACCTCGAAAATAAGCCATGTTTTTTTTTTCAATTTCAAGGAGGTACCTTTACAGTTCAATAAGGTTCTTTATTCTTTTCCGATCTACAATGTTTACAAAATAATACTCGACAACTACCTATACTCACATATTCTATCTACATAACTATCTATCTTGTTCTTGCTTTTGAGGTAAATTTTAATCATAATTGTCTGTACTTTCAAGGCGATAGATCGACAAATTCAAGTCAAGTACAAATCAAAAAAATATAAGCCATCCCTTGAAAATAGGCCATGGTACGAATTTTAAGGAAAAAAATATATATAAACGATGGCTTACAATGTGAGATACACGGTATAATTTAAACAAACTAAAAACGTTCAATATATTCTACAAACAAACGATAATATTGTACAATATTAAATATATTGCAAAATATTGTAGTATCTAAGGGCCTGTTATTTAGATCTGCAGTTTAACCACGGTATGCATTTTAATCTGCCTATTTATAAGTAAATATGACGTAGTTTAATAAATATATAGTGTAACAGTTTAACAGCCCTAAATTAAAATAATTTTTTGAGCCTATGCAAATTTTTTCAAATTAATGTATTTAGTAATGACAATTTTGACGAACAAGTAAGAAACACGAATTGCACCTAACGCGTGTACGAGAGAGCAAGTGTATAACGGCCTGCTTTTTCAGATCTATAGTTTAACCATGATACGCGTTTTTGAATACTATGTAGTTTAATAAGTAGGTATGTATAGTTATTTCATTTACATATAAAAGTAAACAGTTGATATTTAAATTAAAATTTATATCTGTAATTAAAAAAACAGTGCGAAAGGACATTAGAAATTTAAAAAATCAATAAGCAAGAATAATTTATAGTAGCTGCGTACAACCCAAAGAATTGCAGCATGTGCTACCGTTCTAGCAAGTAAAAATTTGAAACTGTTTAACCGTGCATCTGTAGAAGTTAGTATTATAAATATAATTTAAAAATTAAAAAATATGAATAATTCATTTGAAAACTGTAAAAACTGTGATGCTGATTTGTAAAAGAAACGTGTATTTAAACAATTATAACTGATATTTTTGTGTTTAAGATCTAACTACTTCTTTACAAGTTATTATTGTTAATATAAAAGTGAAAAAAATAACATGAACAATTCATCTCAATACTGTAAAAATTGTGGTGTCAGTTCGTTAAAGAAACTTATGTAATTGAACAATGATAAAGAGACTATAATGTCTAAAATCGGAAAGCTCAATGAACGTAGGAATCTATTGTATAAATTGTTGAAGATAATATTTCCAAACAAACGATTTATATTGTACAATATTAAGTATAATTCTAAATTATGAATCAGATCAGCTCCTTATTATTAGATATTAAGGTTGGTAGAGTTAATATTATTGCGTTGAACAAAAAGTATTAACTTTATTGTCCGCTCCAATAACTATCCTCTGAACCTTCAATATATAATTCTAAATATTGTAGTGTTAAGTGCTTCTTCAGACCTGTAATTTAATCATGATACGCATTTTATTCTGCCTTGTATAGGTGAATACGTCGTAGTTTAATAAGTATGTAACTAAGTACAGATATTTCATTTACTCACGAAAAGTAAACCGTTGATATTTAAATTATGATTTATATCTGCAATAAAAAACAGTGCGAAAGGACATTAAAAATTTAAAAAATCTATAAGCAAGAATGATTTATAATAGCTGCATACAACCCAAAGAATTGTAGCGTGTGCTACCGTTCCAGCAAGTGAAAATTCGAAACTGCTTGACAAAGCTTCTGTAGAAGTTAGTATTATATATATAATTCAAAAATTAAAAAAATGTTGGCAATTTATTTGAAAACTGTCAAAACTGTAATGCTGATTTGTAAAAGAAACATGTGTATTTAAACAATTATAACAGAGACTTTTATGATTAAGATCTAACCGTGCTTCTTTACAAGTCAATATTGTTAATATAATTTAAAAGTGAAAAAATAACGTTAAAAATTCATCTCTACACTGTAAAAATTGTGGCGTCGGTTCTTTAACGAAACTTGTGTAATTATATTATGATAAAAATTGCGCGAGGACTAAAAGAACAAACAATAACATTCTATCCAAATAACAATTGATAGAGGTCTAAAAGAAACACGATTAAGTGAAATTAAATGTATGTATTGTTGATCAATGTAATAAAATCATAGTTTTTGACAGCATGATACATTTTTTCCTCTTTAACTGGAAATCTGTTTCCAAGTTCAGAGTAAAACTGTAGTTATTTTTCCATTAATTATATAAACTTACTGCCGAATTTTTAATATAATGAGTCCTATATTTCTGACGTGAAAGAAAATTAAAAATTACCTATTCCCGAAATATTGGCATGGATATGACATTTGGATTGTTTAAAAACTTGTGTCTATTAACAAAGTTGATTACAAATAGTCTCTTTTTATTAGATTCATTTACATATAAAAATAAACAGTTGATATTTAAATTATGATTTATATCTGCAATTAAAAAACAGTGCGAAAGGACATTAGAAATTTTAAAAATCTAGAAGCAAGAATAATTCATAACAGCTGCATACATATCAGCCAATGCATTGAAACGTGTTAAAGAAATTCTGAGCGCAGTTTTTAATGAATTGTTCAATTGTCATAATGCCCAACTCCTCGTGGATGTGCTGATTTCGGAGAAACCAAGGAGCGTTAGTAACGATGCGCAGTACTTTATTTTGAAAAGTTTGAATTTTTTTTTGTTTGATTTGGAAGCTGTTCCCCAGACGACGCAGCCGTATGTCAGCATTGGTCTTAGGATGGACTGGTAGATGAGCATAGAGCATTATTTTTGAAGTGGGGATTTTCTGTTAATCAGAGGATATAGTAGAGAGACTCTAGCGTAGGATTCGTTCAGTTTTTTATTTATATGGTAGCTCCAAGTAAGTCGACGATCGAAGTGTAATCCTAAGTATTTAATTGACTCATCTGACGAGGTCCAATCAATTATATTATTGTTTATTTTTATTTTATGCGGATTCGGAGGACGACTCAGTGTAAATATTTTAGTTTGGCACTTTGATGGATTTAGATTTATGTTCCATTTATTTGTCCATTTTACAACGCGGTTGCTTGTGATCTGGAGTTGAGCTGCGGCTTCGTCGATGTCATGTTGTTGAGTCAATATGACTGTGTCGTCTGCGTACATGGCTACTGCAGCATTGTTGAAGACTGGCATGTCGTAAACAAATGTATTAAATAGCGTAGGCCCTAAAAAGGAACATTGTGGTACTCCAGCGTCTATTGTTTTGATGTTGGAAAAGGTGGAGTTAATTTTAACTGAGAATGTTCTTTGTTTTAGAAAAGACGATATAATATTTGTCAAGTATTTCGGACATTTTAGTTTTATTAACTTGTATAGAAGACCGTCTATCCAAACCTTGTCGAATGCTTGAGCGATGTCGAGAAAAAGAGCAGTTGTGTGTAGTTTCTTTTCAAATCCTTCGCAGATGATTTTAGAAACTCTTAGTAGTTGATGAGTTGTAGAGTGATTGGGTCTGAACCCAAACTGATGCGTTGGAAGGATGTTATAATCATTTAAGAAGTTATTAAGACGAAACTGTATTATTTTTTCAAGAATTTTGGAAATAGTTGTTAGCAAACTAATTGGTCGATAGCTAGCTGGATTATGTTTATTCTTGTTAGCCTTACGGAATAAGATAATTTCCGCATGCTTCCAGATGTTGGGGAAATATCCAGTAGACAGACAAGCGTTAATTATTAACGTTAGTTGAGCAATTGCTTTTTTTGTGAATTTCTTTAGTACAACATTTGGTATTAGATCATGACCTGGAGCTTTTTTGTTTGATAAATTATCAATGTAAGATTTAATTTCAAACGGTGATGTTGAATCAAAATCTAGCGAGTCGGTGGGTAAGTGATTCAGAACGTACCTTTTAATATTGTTCGTAAAATTTGCGTCATAAACAGTAGTTGTACAAGTTTTTTGCAAGTACTCAGCAAAAATGTCACATTTTTCCGTATCGTTACAGAATGTTTGGTTACCTGTTTTTAGAGGTGAGATTACCGAAGGTTGGCTGAGAATTCTCTTTGTTGCCTTCCACATAGATGCGTCTTGAGGATTTAGATCTTCGACGTATTTATGATAGGACGAGAATCGCAGATTATCTAATTCCCATTTAATACGATGTGATAGTCGGTTAAATTCCGCTTTAGCCCGACGAATTCGGTTTTTTTCACGAATTAGATTTAAGATAGTAGTCGGAGCGTGATTATGTAAAGGTCTGCGTCGTCTGTTTTCTCGAATAGTAGCTGACTTGATGGCGTCGGTTGTTGACTGGATTAAATTGTCAATTTTTTGATCAATAATTGCTGTTGTAAAGATAATTACTCTTGGTTCTAAATTAATGTCAAGTTGTTGCTGAAACAAGTCCCAGTCAACAATTCCATTGATTAATCTAGGAGTAGCTGCCGGGGATATGTAATGGGTTGTAAACGAAATTAGGACAGGCAGGTGGTCGGAATCTAATTCTGCAATGGCTTCATAAAGATGGGGAGGCGAACATTTTTTATAAGACCAATATCAAGGATATCAGATTGAATATCATTGCGATATGAAATATATGTATGTTCGGTAGGAGCGGATACCAATATTGAATGGTTTGCTGTTATTTCATTTAGCCGTGTGCCGTTAGGGTTGTTTACCCGACATCCCCAAGTAGTGCATTTGCTGTTTAAGTCTCCAAATAACAGCGTCGGTTTGTTTTGCAAGAATATTGTATTAATATCAGCTTCTAGAATTCGTTCACTCGGCTGCAAGTATGCAGCAGTGATCGAATATATGCCGTTCGAAGTTTCGAAGTCGACAGAAATTGCTTCAAGGTTAATAAGATCTGGAACAATAGTCTGATGGTGTTTAATGCTGCGTTTAACGATAATTGCGGCGCCCCCACTAGGTCTTCGTGCTATTCGATTTTGACGGTATATTCGATATCCGGGTACTGTAAATTTTTCACCATTAACTAGATGCGTTTCGCTGACGCATGCAATATCCACATTATGCCTGGCAAGAAAATCTAAAAATTGCTCGTTGATTTCTAATGCCGTTTGCGTTCCAATTAAGGATAGTTGAATTGGCTGCGAATTGTTAGTTTCCATTGAATAAAGAGTTAAGTAAGGACGCGAAGAAGGATTTGATAGTGTTGATGTGGGGTTTGATGATTTCTATGATCGAGCTCAGTATTTTGGTAATCAGATGGTAAGGGGTTGCTTGTGTTTAGAGACGGTGGGGAATTTTGTTTGGGGTGCACTGGTTTGTTGTTTTTAAGGGCACTGGCATATGTATTTTGATTATGTTGCGGATTTGTACTATGAGACGAACTTGGTGAATCGCGAGTTGTATTTGATTCAGACGCGCGAGTATTATGTTGCGGCGGACTTTGAATTTTTTTATTATTATTATTTATTTTGGCTTTGATATCTACGTAGTGTTTACAGCCCTTATAATTCGCGGCGTGTTGTTCCCCACAATTTATACACTTTGGAGGAGTAATTCTATCTTTGGTGCATTCGCTATAGTGATGTAATCCGGCGCATTTGACACACCTAGGATCAAGTTTGCAGTAGTTTTTAGTGTGACCGTAGCGTTGACATCTCGTACATTGGGGAATGGTGCGCGACTTTTTGCGTGGCTCGACAATTACTATGGAGTGGAATAGTTTGTCCAGCTTAAATATCTCCTTACTCAGGTCGTTGTTTGGTAATTCTACAACCACTAGTGGCATTGGTTTTTTGTCTTTGTTTAATAGTCTGACCACTTTTGATATTTGAAATTTATTGGACAGCTCGTAGTTAATTTCTGTTTCTGTTAATGATAATGGCAGATTTCGAATAACAATAGAGAGTCTAGATTCTGTTGGAGACTGAAAGGTGTGATATTTGATGTTTTCTTTATCGTAGTAGGAATCAGTTAACTTGCGGAATTCATCTATGCTGGTTAAATTAATTTTAAGTGACTCACCTCGGTACAGTGTTGTAAAATCGTTACTATTGATCATCTTTTCAATATCACTAATTACCTCACAATAGTTGATGATTCCATGCAGGAAAATGGGCGGAATTTTAATTTTTGAGCCAGAGTTGTCTGCACTGTTAGTATATATATCACTGTTCATTTCACTAGTTCCACTGTTTTCTACGTCGGGTGTGAGTTATTAATTGCTCATTATTTATAAGGGATTTTTTTGCTAAGTTCCCGGAGCAAGAGGGAATATTAATATCGGTATCGCTCATTTCGCTATCGTTATCGGATGGCATGGTTGCTTTTTTTAAGGTCCCTCTCAGAGGAGAGGAGACCTTGGTGGCATTAATAAGAGCCTTTTTAAAAGAAGGCTTTTTAGAGATGTTTAATTTTGTTGAGTTTGTCTGTTTATTTTTTTTAGCTAGGATATTATATTGTTAATAAAATTAATTTTCAAGTTTAGAATTATGAATAAATATATGGTGTACCGTAGACACCCTTTTATATAATTAATTTTATATTTTTTTTTATTGTCGCCGATACTTTTAATTTTAATTCATTAAATTATATCACTTAACGAAAGCATATATAAAGCGTTAATTATTTTGCAAACTTTTATTAAAATATATTGTTACACGACTGCTGATTACAAAAAGAAATTAAAGGAATTATTTAAATTTATATTAATTTCGACTTTGAAATAGTTTTTGTCAAAATTGGCTCAATAATTATATTTAGGATTTTATTCCAATTTTCAACTATAAGTTTATTAATATTATTTAAATTTTAGATGTTAATTTTAGCTCTGCCAAAGATTAAGTGAAATATATATTTATGGTTAGCGGGTACTTGGACATAAATAAATAAAAATCCTAAGTTTTATAAATTTTGCGACGTTTCGTAGGCAGTTTTCCTACTTTTTTAAGCAATCTTTAATTAAAATATGATACAATTAATATATATAATTAGTTTTTAATTTACCATATACTATAAAATTTATCATGTTACTTACTTTATAGTTTAGAATCTTTGTTATGTTTTAGTAATATCTACTTGTCATTTATTTAAAAAATAATTTAACAATATATAAACATTAGTAATTTACTATGGTTATATATATTTCAAAGATTCTAATACTATATTATGTTATTATTATATTAATTTAGTCTATTATTTTTAATATGTTCTAGCAAATTACTGTATATTGAGTTAGTTCCTTGTGTATCTGATCTAAAGTTGATAGTGTCTAGCGGTTTTATGTAATTGTAAATCATCTCGCTTATGTTTCGTTTATACCAATTTTTTTCATAGTCTAATATTGCAACATCTTCAAATTGGAAGTTATGTCTTTGTTCGAAATGGTGGGAAGATAAAGCTGTCTTGTTTTTATTTAAATAATTTATTAGTCTACAGTCATTTTTATGTTGGTTAATTCTATTATTCAGTTTTTGTTTTGTTTGGCCTACATATAGTTTTCCACATGAGCAGGGAATTTTGTAAACTAATCCTGATTTTTCTTCGTTTTTAACTTTGTCTTTAAGAGAGCTGTATAAGTGTTTTATTTTAGATAACTTACAGTATGCTAGTTTACAATTTGTTGATCTCATTATCTTCTCAATTCTATTTGATAAATGTGTGATATATGGAAATCGACAAAAACATATGTTATGATTATTCTTATTGTTATTATTGTTGTTTATATTATTTTTTGTGCTGTTAATTTTATTCTTTGTAGAAATGAGACATTTTTTAATAATTGATTTCCGGTAGTTATTTTTAGTTAATAAATAAATAAATTAAGTGAAATATTTCTATGAGAAATATTTTAAGAATAAATTGATTATGCAACTGCAATGTCAAATGAAATAAAGAGGTTGTATAATAGTCGAAATTAACATAAATTAAATGATAAGAAGAAAAAAGGTACAGTACATGAAAACAAAAAAAAATTGTACAAGTATAAAAAAATAAAAAAATATGTTTTTTATACAACGTTACAAAGGTTATCAAAATATTTTATTAATGTATTTAATAATTAATAATCACTGAACACACAAGCGATCAAAATTCACGTCTATTCGCGACGGATGGTATACTGTCAAAATATGAATATTTTTTAAAAATGTTATCACTAATATTACAATTTTTACTCAGTATTAATATACTTGTATTTAATAAAACAAACCAATTTGTTTTGTGTTTAGTGTGAATCTGCCTTATTTTTGATTATACATAATTATTCATTTATTACGGAATTACCTTTTGTTATGTAACTTACTTATACATTTTGTTGAATTATTTTGTTAAAAGTTTTTTTTTGTTAGTTATTATTTCATTCTTTCAGTTAAAATAAAGTTATTTTATTTTTTGTCCATTATCAAAATTGAAGTACCTACTTTTTTCTACCTACAATTTTTACTCAGTATTAATATACTTGTATTTAATAAAACAAACCAATTTGCTTTGCGTTTAGTGTGAAGCTGCCTTATTTTTGATTATACATAATTATTCATTTATTATGGAATTACCTTTTGTTATGTAACTTACTTATACATTTTGTTGAATTATTTTGTTAAAAGTTTTTTTTGTTAGTTATTATTTCATTCTTTCAGTTGAAATAAAATTTTTTTTATTTTTGTCTATTATCAAAATTGAAGTACTTTTTCTACACAAAACATTGGTCCTTCGAATCGAATAAAGTGAATAGCAAAATGGAAAATCACGTCAAGAAGCAAATTCATCTCACAAATCTTATAAGCAACGCGGTTATTAATATGAAGAAATCTGGAAAAATAACGGAAGGGACAATAACCGCGCGTAAAACATTACTAGAATCATATTTCGCACAATTTCAAACAAATCACGACGCTATATTATCTATCGCTACAAAAACTGATTTGGAATCACATGACTATTTTACCGATGACCTTTACGGTGTTGCTGAAAATAAGTATGTGGAAAATTTGGGTACTTTGAATGACATGTTGAACGAATTAACTTCGAAAGATATTCCCACAATAAGTCAACCTGCTGTACAGACTCAAGTTTTTCTGCCAAAAATCGACATTCCGCATTTCGCCGGAGATCACTTGGAATGGCCCGCATTCAGAGATCTGTTTACAACATTCATCTATGAAAATAAGCAACTGTCTGATATACAAAAGCTACATTATCTTAAAACGAACTTAACCGGTGAAGCAGCCAACCTACTGAAGAATATCACAATTACGTCAGCAAATTTTGGTACAGCCTGGTCGGTGTTGAAAGAACGCTATGAAAATAGCAAAGTATTGGTTTCTGCTAATTTACAAGCTTTAATGTCAATACCAAAAATTACTGAAGAATCGGCTTCTAATTTGAAGAATCTCATCGACAGTACAACTCAAGCTGTTAAAGCTCTTGAAAATTTGGGACGACCTGTATCACATTGGGACGACTGGATTATTTATATTACTACTCAAAAACTCGATGCAGTAACACGAAAGGATTGGGAGACGACCTCCCGACGCTCAAAGAATTGGAAGAATTCCTCATTGGTCGAGTTCGAACGCTTGAAATAGTTGGCCCTTCAACGCAAAACAAATCTTTAAGCACAATGTCAAATCGAAGAAATGCACATTTTGCAGGAAACTCCAATGCTGAAGAAAAGACGTGTCAGTTATGTAAAGACAAGCATACACTGTACATGTGTCCTGAATTCCGAAGTAAAAATGTATCTGAAAAACGACAAATGGTGCTTGAAGAAAATTTATGTTTCAACTGCCTCCGCAAGGGACATTCGCGCAGCAATTGTCGACCAACTAATAGGTGTCGTGAATGTGACAAACGACATCATAGTTTGTTACACTCTTCACAGACTGATTCTTCAACTGCAAACCGATCATCTCACTCCTCTCCGAAAAATACAGAAACTACAACCGTACGAACTCTTCATACTAGTAATGAGCACTGTCACCGAAACGTATTACTAGCTACTGCAAGAGTGAATGTAAAAGCGAGGAATGGGACATTAGTTCAACTTCGGGCTTTGATTAATCAGGGCTCTGAAGCATGCTTTATAACTGAAACTGCACTGCAACGTCTGCGACTTCCAAGAAGAAATCTACAAATGAAGAAATCAGGTATTGGAGCTAACCACATAACTATTCAAGGCTTAGTAGAATTCGATCTAATATCGTGTACAGAAAAAACGTTCTCTCTGCGAATTAAAGCACTCGTACTTTCGAAATTAACAAACCCGTTACCGTCATGTTACATAAAGCTACAAGAATGGCCTGCCTTGTCAAGTATGGAATTAGCCGATCCATATTATTATAATACGTCGCACATTGATCTCATCATCGGAGCTGAAGCCTTTCCAATAATTCTACGTGACGGTGTCCATAAAGCACCATTCGATAATCTGGTAGCTCAGAATACATCGCTCGGCTGGATTATCTCTGGAACAACAACGGAGAACGAACACAACAAGATACTTCAAAACAATAATTCAATAAGCGTGCTTTGCGCCTCTCATTTTCAATTTGAAGATCAACTTCGAAGATTTTGGGAAGTTGAAGAAATTCATAATAAAACGCAACTGACCACCGAAGAAAAATTATGTGAACAAATATTTGAGAGTTCACACTCAAGAAGCTCAGATGGACGTGTTATTGTCAAATTACCAACGATTTCTGGAGCAGATGGAAAACTGAGGTTAGGAAAATCAGTCCGACATAGCTATTTACCGACTTAAACAACAAGAGAAGCGCTTTTCCGTTGATCCAGAACTGAAGAGTCTTTATACAGATTTCATGAAACAGTATAAAGATCTTGGTCACATGCAACAGATCTCAAAATATGAACATTCATCAACAAGTGATGTTTGTTACCTACCGCATCATGGTGTTTTCAAACCGTCAAGCTCTACGACAAAATTAAGAGTTGTTTTATTTAATCACGGGAAATTGGACAATTGAATTTTAATATAGATAAACTAAATTAAAAAATTTTGCGACGTTTCGTTAATTTCTTTTAACTTCTTCGGGCAAAACTGAAATGATAAAAAATACAAATTAGTTAATGAAATAATTATAATTTTTTTTTTAATAGAATTGAAATAATACCTTTAACTAGTTAACCATAACTTCAATAAAATTTAGATATTTAACAATACATATATATTTAATTCAATAAAATTCAAATAGTAATATTTAAGCGAAATGAAATTATGTAATTTTTTTTTTCCTAGAACAAATTTCAAACAAATACTAAATATGTTTTACTTTTGCTAGACAGTTTGATTTTTTAAAATATATTAAAAGTAACTGTGGTAACTAATTAATTTAGAAAAGCAATTGACTATTTTTTTTCATTTTTTGTATTTTGTGATTTAAAAATAATATATAAATGGTAGACAAAAATATGTGTAAAATAAAGAAATATTTGAACTTTTTAGTTAACAATTTTTTAAAATGTCATTATAAACTAAATTTAAATTTTGTGTATCAGAACGCAAGTTTACTGATTTATTCAATTTTATAAAAACCATTTCACTCAAATTCCTTTTTAGCATGTTCTGCTCACGATGCAAAACTGATATTTTATCAAAACAGAAGTTATGTCCTGTGTCAAAATGATGGTTGGCCAACGCAGTTTTATTAGTTTTCAAAAAATTAGTAATCCTACAATCATTTCTATGTTGTTTAACACGTTCTTCAAGTTTCTGTTTAGTCTGTCCAATATAACAAGTTCCACAAGAACATGGAATTTTGTATATCAAACAAGATTGCTGATGAAGCGGGACTGGGTCTTTCAACCTACTATAAACAGATTTGACAGTCTTTAGATTATAGAAAGCTAATGTACCTCCTCTTGATCTAATACATTTATCTATACTAGAGGACAATCCTCCGATGTACGGAAATTTGAAGAAGTTATTCAATTGTCCAATTTCCCGTGATTAAATAAAAAACTTATTAATTATAATGGACGTGAACGATATTGAGATTAAGAGTTGTATTTAATGCTTCTCAACCTACCTCTTCTGGTGTATCACTTAACGATAAACTCTACATTGGACCTAAATTACAGCGTGACCTGACTTCTATTATAATGAGATGGGGACAACATAATTTTGTATTTAGCGCGGACATTGAGAAAATGTACTGCCAAATATGGATAAAAACCGAAGACAGAGATCTTCAACGAATAGTATGGCGCGAATCACCTGATGATGAAATTAAACATTATCAACTAACTACAGTTACATATGGAACCTCCAGTGCACCATATTTAGCAATTAAATGTTTAAACAAACTAGCTGAGTGTGAACAAGCTCGATACCCGCGAGGATCTGCTATCCTGAAACGTGAAACGTATGTGGACGACATCCTTTCAGGAGCTTCTAGTCTAACTGAACTTTATGAAACCAAGCAGCAGTTAATTGATTTGTTGAAGACAGGAGGATTCACATTGAAAAAAATGGGCATCGAATTCTTCTGAATTCTTAGCTACTATACCACTGACGGATCAAGAGAGAGGTCTAACATTATCTGTGGATACAGATAACATTGTTAAAACTCTAGGCATCTATTGGACACCAACAACAGACTCATTTGGATTTAAAATTGACATTCCTGTTCGAAATTCACCACATACCAAACGCAATATGCTCTCAGATATTGCGAGATTATATGATCCATTAGGATGGGTAACACCTGTTATAATATCAGCTAAAATTATGTTTCAACAACTCTGGTTAGAATCATCAAATTGGGATGATTACTTACCGAAAATGCTAAAAATTCGATGGAAGAATTTTCGCGATGAACTACCTGTACTGGAAAATATTAAAATTCCTCGTTGGATTGGAACAACTGCATCTGAGAGTAATCTTGAGCTTCATGGATTCTCCGATGCTTCTGCGTTAGCTTATGCTGCCGTTGTTTATATCCGAGTACGCCACTGTGATGGGTCGTATCGAGTTTATTTGATATCAGCTAAAAGTAAAGTTGCCCCGCTAAAAACGATATCAATTCCACGACTGGTACTTTGTGGTGCTTTATTGTTAGCTCGATTACTGCAAAAAATTAAAGAATCCATGTTTTTTGAGAATACTGTAATCTATGCTTGGACGGATTCTAGCATCGTTTAAGTATGGCTTAAATCGCATCCATCGAAATGGAAACCATTTATTGCAAACAGAGTGACGGAAATACAAAGTCTGTTAAACAATGCTAACTGGAATTATGTACCATCCAAATTAAATCCTGCTGACTGTGCTAGTCGAGGACTAACGCCGGTGCAACTGTTAAACCACAATCTTTGGCTTAGTGGACCTGATTGGCTTTTTGAAGATTTCAAACTTCGACTTCCACGAACAATACCACCGGATGTGATCCACGTAGAAGAAAAGAAAACTTTAAATGCTGCTGTAGCTCAAACTGCAAGACCGTGGAATCTTTTAGAAAGATATTCATCACTGACACGATTAATTCGCATTACTGCTTATTGTCAACGTTTTATAAATAATTGCCGATATAAAACCAAACATATGCAACATTCATTTCAAAAAGATCCTTTCATTCTTACTGTTCCTGAACTAAAAAATGCTGAACGTTTTTGGATAAATATAGTACAACAGGATTCATTCAGTCAAGAAATCCAGAGACTTTTAAAAGGACAACATATTAAAATAAGTAGTCGACTGATAAAATTAAACCCATTCTTAGATGAAGATGGTCTGCTTCGTGTCGGTGGACGCATCGAAAATTCATTACTCAGCTATGACGAAAAACATCCAATCATACTACCTCAAGACAGTGTCTTCACGCGTTTATTAGTCGAAAGATCCCATCTTGTAACGTATCATGGTGGAGTGCGCAACTCACTATGAGTCATTTAAGAAGAAAATATTGGATTTTAAATGAAAGAAAAATTGTTCGATCGTGTATCTTTGAATGTATAACATGTTTCAGACCCGCCAAACATCAGAATGACCAATAATTGGGTCAACTACCTGCCGCACGTGTCAGGATATCCTTTTCTTCATACCGGTGTGTATTATGCCGGTCCAATAAAAGTAAGAACAAGCAAAGGGCGTGGATACAAAAGTACTAAAGGATATACTGCTGTTTTTGTTTGCCTATGAATTAAAGCCGTACACCTTAAATTAGTTGGAGATCTTTCTACACAATCATATATCGCCGCGTTTCGTTGATTTATTTCACGTCGTGGCAAATGCAGCGATTTATACAGCGATCAAGGAACAAATTTTAGTGGAGCTGACTCTGAACTTAAATCAAATTTAACGCAAGCAATGCATGATTTTAATTTTCAGGAAATGCTAGCTGATGACGGCACAAATTGGCATTTCATCCCTCCAGCTTCTCCACATTTTGGAGGCTTATTGGAAGCTGCAGTCAAGTCTGTGAAGCATCATCTTCGTAGAGTCATTGGAGACTTGACACTGACCTATGAAGAATTATACACCGTTCTAACCCAAGTCGAAGCATGTCTTAATTCGCGGCCCATTCATCCTATGAGCTCGGATCCTGACGATTTGAGTATACTTACTCCAGGCCACTTTCTTGTTGGTAGTTCATTAATTTCGACTCCTGAACCTAATCTTTTGGAAGAAAACCCCAATTTGCTCAATCGCTGGCAACTTGTTCAGAAGATTTATCAAGATTTTTGGAAAACCTGGTCACGAGATTACTTCAATCAACTTCAAAAAAGACACAAATGACATCGTGTTCGACCTGGAATAAACATTGACGATCTCGTACTAATTAAAGAAGACCACACTCCACCTACAAAATGGTCACTGGGTCGGGTGATTAAAATTCATCCCGGCAAAGATAATTTATCAAGAGTTGCTACCATTCGGTGTAGAGGAACAACTTTAAAACGCCCTATCACTAAGCTTGCAGTTCTTCCGATAAACAAGGATTTATCCATTACTGATTGTAACAGAACAACACCAGGTTTCACGGCGGGCGGAAACTGAAAAATAGCATTTATTCGTCGACTACGACGAGGCGGGCGGAATGTTTAGTGTGAATCTGCCTTATTTTTGATTATATATAATTATTAATTTATTATGGAATTACCTTTTGTTATGTAACTTACTTATACATTTTGTTGAATTATTTTGTTAAAAGTTTTTTTGTTAGTTACTATTTATTCTTTCAGTTGAAATAAAGTTATTTTATTTTTTGTCTATTATCAAAATTGAAGTACTTTTTCTACAAAAAACACTGATTAATGCCCTAGATTGATGAGGAGAGTGGTGTGATGAGTGGTACCTAGGACCTACCGAATTATTTTCTTGCTTTTAGTAAAAATAAAAGAAAGAATAGTTACTTCTTACCACAACAGTTTTATTCAGTGGATGTACATCCACTGAATAAAACTGTTGTGGTAAGAAGTAACTATTCTTTCTTTTATTTTTATTGTTTCAACCACAGTGCTCTTAATATTTATATTGCTTTTAATACTTTATTAGCATCATTATTGTTTTAATTTTAAATAAAACCGTTTAACTTAAAAATCGTTTTTACTTTATTTAATAAAATGTACTGTAGTACATACCTGTCCCCAAAAATTGCGTTGGACTCCACATGATTTGAATATATATATATTATTACCGACAAATAATACAAAATATATATTCCTGGAATTTCTATTAGTTGGCAGTTGATCTGTTAACCTATAAGTTCAAAGTTATTACTCGAGATGTTTGAAAGTTTCAGGTTAAAAAATCACGAGGCTTATATTATAATATAAATCAAAAAGTCAGTTACAACTGTTATATATATTTATATTTTGACAAACATATAGTTTATTTATTGGAATTAATAACGTAACTGAATACAAACTCTTTTAGAATAATGATATAATAAAATAATACAAGTTATTTGTTTGATATTAATTGTCTATTTCGCTCAGTAACTCTCATAAACTCTCTAGTTTTTCACTCGTTGTCACACAGTCTCTCTTCACAAGTTCACTCCTTCACGTCCGTTCTCTTCGCCGTCATCTTACCCTCTCTCTCAATTCCGTTCTTCTTTGTCATGTCACGTCAGTCCGTTTACTCGTCAAATATCAAAAGTCACTAAGTCGTCATAACATAATACAATAAAAATATCTAACACTCGGTCATTCCTGACTAAAAGTCGACCTCGGCTTTTGTCGGTCAACGATGTAGTCTCGGAGCTATCGAGGGGCTCTTCGGACTCGTTTCGTCTCTCGTGTAGGTGTCTCGTGAACCTCTTCGGTCGTCTCCTCCTCGATGCATTCGTTCTCAATTTCTTCCTCGCTGTCCACTTTCTCATTCTCCTCTTCGGACTCTTCTTCGCCCTCATCTATTTCCAGATTCTCCTTCACCTCAGGGTTACGATAACTCTTTATTTGTGTTACAGGTATCGTTGTGCTGAATTTTCGCTTTCCCTCTGGGTTTAGGTGTTGAATACGATATATGTCCTCTGGCAATTTTCCCGTTATCATATAAGGTCCTTTGTATTTTCCCTGTGTCTTCGTCGGTGCGCCCGTCTGCTCGGTTGGTTTTCGTATCACAACAATCTCGCCCACATCGTAGGATAAACCTTGGTATCTTCGTTGATCATAGTATCGCTTCATCTTCTCTTGTTGCTTTAAAATATTTTCTCTCGCCTTCTTCCGTATATTCTCAGGTCGTTCATACTGAATATCGTCTCCTTCTGCATGCGCGCTAAGTTTTCCATCATAGAAGTTCGGAACATAGCCATGAAGCATCTCGAAAAGTGTTCTTCCCGTGGTTTTGTTTTCCATTGAATTGAAGTCTCGTTCCACTTCCTACAACTTTGCGTCCCAACGCCTTTCACTATCCATTTTGCTCATTATGATTGGTAGAATTGTTCGGTTCACTCTCTCAACTTGTCCATTTGCTTGTGGGTGTCGACTCGAGTTCAACGTATGCATTATTCCCTTTTCACAACAAAATTTTTGAAACGACTCTGCAGTAAAACAGGTACCTCGATCGGTTACTATGCGCCTCGGTATTCCATAATCATTAATGAATTTCTCCATCGCCTTTATTACAGACTCAGAAGTTGTCCTTTTCATCGGGTATAATTTACAGTATTTCGTTAAGCTATCGATAACAACCATAAGAAATACGTTTCCTTTTGTACTGGCCACGAATGGTCCCAGATGGTCTATATGAATTCGTTCTAGTGGTCTAATCGGCGGTGGTATCGGATGAAGTTCACCAGGTTTCTTGCCTGCTAGTATTTTGTTGATTAAACATTCAAAGCATCCTCGAATATGTTGTTTTACATAGCGTCTCATAGATTTAAACCAGTATCGCCTTAATATTTTTGTGACTGTCCCTTCAACTGATGTATATCCCATTAGGTCGTGAAATTTAACAACGATCGCTTTCCTGACTGAATCGGGTATAACATATAGTGTACGCTCTTGTCCTCGAATTACGATTTTTCTAAAAAGTTTTCCCTCTTTTAATTGATAATTTTGAACTAAGTTTTTCTCGTATGCGTTTCTCGGTGTTCCGCTGATGATATTAATAATTGCATTCAATTTTCGGTCACTTCTCTGGATCATTGTGATTTGCTCGTCCTCTTTGATTGTCATCAATACATCAAATCTCTCGTCGTATATTTCGTCCATTGTGTCCTTGGCTTGCCCTATCGGTGCTCGACTCAGAGCATCGACATGTGCCATTTTCTCTCCCTGTCGATATTTAATAGTAAAGTCAAATTCTTGCAAAAGTTGACTCCATCGAGCAATCTGTGGGTTTATGGTTTTGTTGATATTTAGGTAAACCAACGCTTGGCAATCTGTCACTATTACAAACGGTATACCCATTAACAGGATTCGCAGTCGGTCAACTGACCACACAATTGCCATCAGCTCCAGTTTGCTGCTGTGATAATTTCGTTCCGCGTCTGTCGTCTTTTTGGATACGCATTGTACTAAATGCATTCGCTCATCGCTACCTTTTTGCAAAAGCATGCCGGCCAGTCCTAGTGCACTCGCATCAGTATGCAACTCGGTGTCTGTGTGCGGATTATATAACTGTAATACGGGGTATTTCAAAAGTTCTTGTTTCAAGTCAGCAAACGCGTTTTGTTGTTGAGCTCCCCAAGTAAATTTTGTTCCTTTTCTCGTCAGATCACTTAGTGATCGCGCTCGTACAGCATATTTGGCGATGAATCTTCTAAAGAAGCCCGTTAATCCTAAATACCTTCTGACTTCGGTCGCATTGGTCGGAGCTGGAAACTTTTCCGCTGCCTCGACTTTGGACTTGCCTGGTATGACGCCCTCTTCTGTGATTGTCATCCCTAGGTAGCTCACCTCTTTTCTTCCGAATTCACATTTTCGCAATTTTAAAGTTAGTTTTGCTTTTCTCAAAGCCTCAAATACCATTTTTAATTTTTCTCTCATTTCATCCCAGTCAACTGCTGGTATTAACAAGTCGTCTAAATAGCACATTACAACTTTATTTCTTAAACTTCCCAAAGTGATATTCATTAATTTCGAAAATTCGTATGGTGTGTTTGTTGGGCCGAAAACCATTCGCTCAAACTGTCCTACTTCATCGGGTGTTATGAAGGCAGTTTTTGGTTTTGATTCGTCATCAAGTGGTACTTGTAAGTATCCATGCGCAAGGGCAAGGGTTGTAAATAGTTTGCGTCCACTTTAATTCCCAAACTGTTCGTCCAAATTAGGTATCGGATAGTTTTTCTTTACTGTTTGACGATTCAATTTTCTAAAATCAACTACAAGTCTGGGTTCACCATTTTTCTTTCTCACCAATACTACTGGACTCGCATATGGCGACGCGGTATCAGTCACTATTTTATTTTCTTTCCATTCTCGAAGAATATCCTTGATAGTTTGTCTATCTTCATTGGAGACTCGATATGGCTTTGAACGAACAGGCTCGTTATTGTCATCGATGTGCATTTTCATCAAAGTCGTACATCCTAACTCTGTTAATGTTTGCGCAAAGCAATCTCTATAATCATTGATTAATTTCCATAACTCATTCGTGTCTGCGTCACTTGCCATTGTTTCGACTCGGATCTCTTCTTTCGCTATCGGGGCACTTCGTGGATGTGCAGTTTTCTCTTTCGATTCACTCTCTGGCAGTTGCAAGTTTGCAAACGGTTCTTCCGCTCTCTTCCCAATAAGAAAATGTTCACCAAACCTAGTGTATGCTAGGTCCGGACGCTCGGTTATTGTTTGTCCAACTATGACGTCGGTTAATTGTGCATTGTCAGGCACGATGTGCATCACAACATTTTCAATCTCTACTCCGTCTAATGTACACGCTACCTCTATAATTTTGTTACTCGTCAAACTACTGTCTGCACCAAAACCTCTCAGCTGACACGCATTATTTGTTGCATTATAAGTCAATTGTTGGGCACAACTATGTTTAATTGTACATACATTGCTTCCGGTGTCAATAAGTGCTGAAAACTGTTTATCATCAATCAACACTGTTCTATTTAGATGTTCGCACTTTTTACTGGGTTTCAAGTTTATTAGCATTGCTGTATTTTTAGTTTTTGGGCACTGTGTTGCTATGTGTCCTTTTTCATTGCATTTAAAACAGGTTAAGTTAGTATTTTTCCGGCACGCACTCGCAATGTGTCCAACTTCCTTGCAGTTTATGCATTTTATCACTTTCGCTTCACCACAGTCGCGAGCGACATGTCCGTACTTTAAACAATTATAGCATCGTAATGATTTCGTGGTATTGTTAGTCACTTTGTTGTCATTAGTTTTACCTGAATTCTCTCTGATTCGCTGCGAGCGATTGCGCTCAATCCTTTCAAAAAGTTTTACCTCCTCGAATAGATCGTCCAGATCTCGCGCCTTGCTCGTCGTTACCATCGCACATAGCCACAGACGTAATTTAATAAGTGTGTGGTTATAGTTAATTAATTTACTTATAAAATTAAATCGTTGATATTTAAATTGTGATTTATATCTGCAATAAAAAACAGTGCGAAAGGACATTAAAAATTTAAAAAGTCTGTAAGCAAGAAAGATTTATAATAGCTGCATACAACCCAAAGAATTGTAGCGTGTGCTACCGTTGTAGCAAGTAAAAATTCGAAACTGCTTAACAGTGTTTCTGTAGAAGTTACTATTGTAAATAAAATTAATTTAAAAATTAAAAAAATGTGGGCAATTCATTTTTGAAAAGTGTAAAAACTGTGATGCTGATTTGTAAAAGAAACATGTGTATTTTAACAATTATAATAAAGAATTTTATGATTAAGATCGAACTGTACTTCTTTACATGTCAATATTGTTAATATAATTTAAAAGTGGAAAAATAACATGAACAATTTATCTCAATACCGTAAAAATTGTGGTGCCAGTTCATTAAAAAAACTTATGTAATTAAACAATGCTAAAAATTGCGCGGAGACTAAAAGAACTAACAATAACATTCTATCCAATTAACAATTAATAGGGGCTTAAAAGAAACACGATTAAGTGAAATTAAATGTATATATTGTTGATCAATGTATTAAAATCAAAGTTTTTCCTCTCTAACTGAAAATCTGTTTCCAAGTTCAGAGTAAAATTGTAGTTATTTTTCCATTCATTATATAAACTTACTGTCGAATTTTTAATATAATGTGTCCTATTTTTCTGACGTGAAAGAAAAGTAAAAATTACCTATTCCCGAACTGTTGGCATGGATATGACATTTGGATTGTTTGAGAACCTGTGTCTATTAGTAAAGTTAATTACAAACAGACTCTTTTTATTAGATTCATTTACATATAAAAATAAACATTATGAATCAGATCAGCTCCTTATTATTAGATATTGAAGGTTCAGAGGATAGTTATTGGAGCGGACAATAAAGTTAACACTTTTTGTTCAACGCGACGTTTCGCAATAATTTATTGCTTCTTCAGGCGCTCAAAACATACAATAAATTATTGCGAAACGTCGCGTTGAACAAAAAGTATTAACTTTATTGTCCGCTCCAATAACTATCCTCTGAACCTTCAATATATAAAAATAAACAGTTGATATTTAAATTATGGTTTATATCTACAATTAAAAAACAGTGCGAAAGGACATTAGAAATTTAAAAAATCTATAAGCAAGAATAATTCATAACAGCTGCATGCATATCAACTAATGCATTGAAACGTGTGCTAGCGTTCTAGCAAGTAAAAATTCAAAATTGCTTGACAACGCTTCTGTAGAAGTTAGTATTATAAATATAATTCAAAAATTAAAAAATATGAATAATTCATTTGAAAACTGTTAAAACTGTGATGCTGATTTGTAAAAGAAACATGTGTATTTAAACAATTATAACTGAGATTTTTGTGTTTAAGATCTAATCGTACTTCTTTACAAGTTATTATTGTTAATATAAAAGTGAAAAAATAACATGAACAATTCATCTGAAAAGTGTAAAAATTGTGATGTCAGTTCGTTAATGAAACTTATGTAATTAAACAATGATAAAGAAACTCTAATGTCTAAAACCGGAAAGCTCAATGAACGTAGGAATTTATTGCATAAATTACTCAATCTAATATTTTCCAAACAAACGACAATATTGTACAATATTATGTATAATTCTAAATATTGTAGTATCTAAGTGCTTCTTCAGACCTGTAGTTTAATCATGATATTATGCATTTTATTCTGCCTATGTATAGGTGAATACGTCGTAGTTTAATAAGTATTTGATTATAGTTATTTCATTTACTCACAAAAAGTAAACCGTTGATATTTAAATTGTGATTTATATCTGCAATAAAAAACAGTGCAAAAGGACATTAAAATTTAAAAAATCTGTAAGCAACAATGATTTGTAATAGCTGCATACAACCCAAAGAATTGTAGCGTGTGCCACCGTTCTAGCAAGTAAAAATTCGAAACTGATTAACAGTGTTTCTGTAGAAGTTACTATTGTAAATATAATTAATTTAAAAATTAAAAAATGTGGGCAATTCATTTTGAAAAGTGTAAAAACTGTGGTGCTGATTTGTAAAAGAAACATGTGTATTTAAACAACTATAATAAAAACTTTTATGATTAAGATCTAACTGTACTTCTTTACAAGTCAATATTGTTAATATATTTTAAAAGTTAAAAATTACATGAACAATTCATCTCAATACTGTAAAAATTGTGGTGCCAGTTCATTAAAGAAACTTGTGTAATTAAACAATGATAAAAGAAACACGATTAAGTGAAATTAGATGTATATATTGTTGATCAATGTATTAAAATCAAAGTTTTTGACGGCATGATACATTTTTTCCTCTTTAACTGGAACTCTGTTTCCAAGTTCAGAGTAAAATTGTAGTTATTTTAGCATTCCTTATCTTAACTTACTGCCGAATTTTTAATATAATGTGTCCTATTTTTCTGACGTAAAAGAATCGTAGAAATTACCTATTCCCGAACTTTTGGCATGGATATGACATTTGGATTGTTTGAGAACATGTGTCTATTAGCAAAATTAATTACAAACAGACTTTTATATTAGATCAAAACCTCGAATAATTGTTAAATTTGTGTTAAACTTGTACTGTATAATAAATATTAATATGCATTAATAAACGTTATAAAAAATAAATTAGATGACTAATTTTGTAAAACAGAACCAACAAAAATAATAATTTGGGTTTGATAGCGAAGAATATGTAATAATATGAGTACCTAATATGACAAATTTAAACATAATTCTTGTAACCATATAATATAGTAAACAAATATTCAAAAAAACTATCCAGAAATAAAATTAATTGTGATAGTGTTAAAACTAATAAAATATACTAATTATAAAGATTTATAAATGTTCTCAGTTCTCATGCCAAGGCAATTATTTCTGCGTCTTGCCAAGTATCTTGACTTTCTACCGTAATAATATGAAAATAGAGGATAGAGTATAATCAAAATTATTTTTTTAAACTTATTTCGTACAGTCTTAATAAATCCTAAATTACAGAGTCAGTACTACCTACCAAAGCATTTTAAATTTTTGTTACCCCGAAATTATAAATAGTTTCGAGCCTATATGAATTTTTTGAAATAAATGTATTTTTACAGTGTGAATTTGACAAATAAGCAATAGACACGATTTTCTTGGCAACATTTGGCGTATAATTTGGCCGACAAAGAGGCAGTCATCGCACCAATCGTGTATGAGAGAGAGAGTTGGCATTTGTCACTAGACTCGCGATTTTGAAACTGCACCGATAACGAGATAAATGTGTGACCGTTAATTTTGATGTGACAATAAAATCGATTGTTGAAGACTGCTTGGGACAGCTATTGTTGATTTGATTGTTGTTTTGGAGTTATTTTGTGACGATAGTCAATTGTTGGTCGCTTGAATGGCGATAATTTTTTTGGATATTGAATTTTATTTTTGTTGTCTAGGACCTAGGTTATTGCT
Organism: Venustoraphidia nigricollis; assembly: GCA_034508555.1. Taxonomy (NCBI): domain Eukaryota; kingdom Metazoa; phylum Arthropoda; class Insecta; order Raphidioptera; family Raphidiidae; genus Venustoraphidia; species Venustoraphidia nigricollis. The sequence goes on along the minus strand of JAVRKA010000458.1, from coordinate 25,464 downwards.
ATTCTTGCCTGTTTTAGTTGTCGTTAGTAGAATGCCGTTCTGATCGCCAAATAAGAATTAATAAGGAACGTTCGATCTGTGCGTGGAATCATGAGATTATAATTATCTCTATTCAATTCTTACTTGTGTTTTTTTGATTCCTTACCAATGGTTAAATTTTGCCTTATTTTCTCGACAAATGCCACATCCGAACATCTGCGATCGGAAATTGTAGAATTCTAGAAAGAAAACAATAATTGTTTTTAGTGTGTTCAGTGGCGTTCCATTTATATATTTTGCCTGTGTTGAAATTTTTTGTTATTATTTTGTTAATAATTTTATATTCGTCATTATTTATTGCCGTTATTTATTGCTATTTTACTTTTATTATTGACGTACTACCTTCGCAATCGTTTAAACTTTAAACGATTGCGGAGTTTCTCAATGATATTTTTTCATAAGAACCTTGTGCAATTGCGTCTCTTTGTCATATTATGTCTAGTATTTTATTTTCCCTTGCTAAATACAATTTATAATTTCTTACATTCTGGGATACAGAGATTGCTGCAGTAATTATGTACCTCGTTAGACTTAGAGGCTGATCTTTGATCAGAGTAAAAAGTGGTTCTGGCGTCCATTTTTAATCATTTGGGCGGTGATTATGTTTCTGATTTTTTTTGTCAACTATTTTAGTAATTTTTTTGTTATTTTGGGGTGATAAATGCAATTTTTTTACTTCTACTTAAATTGTGTTTGTTATTTTGTTTTATTTGTCGTGTGGTAGGTGGTATTTATGTCTGCTATGTTTATTATTATTATTATTTTTTTTTTTTGGAAGCCAAATTCTATATCGGCTCACAATATTTCGAACCACGACACAGCGCCGCTAAGTTAGTTAGTCGGAGATCTTGTGTGTTTGAATTTGAACATTTTTTCTAATTATTTAAAGGTGATTATGACTTTATGCTGCACTTATGCTACACCTCACATGTCTTCTTACAGTGCCAGACTAGAGTCAAGCTCAACAGGGTCTTCTTTCCCCGCTAATTTTCCTAAGCCCGTTCCCTTGGCAGTGGTTTCGCTAGATAGATAGGGACATTTTTTTTTGTCATACTCATACAAGCCCGCTGTGCCCTCGGGCTTAGCGGGCAATCATTGAATCTCTTCTTCTATCTTATTCTTTTGTTCTAATCTTCTCCTTATCTTTCTGTAGGATCGTTGTGATATTCTATGTGTATTTGATCAATTGCTCTTGATACTTTGTTACGTACCCAATTTTCGATGGGATATTTTTTGTTATGCTGGGTTTAAATTAAGCTAGGTTGAATAAAACAAAGCTTTTAAAAATATATAATAACACAGGATTTATTAAACAAATCAAATAGATCATAAACATACATATAAAATAATACTTTATCTTCCTTACAACAATCGGTCATAAAAAAAATCTCGATTTCAGAAAAGCGAACAAAAAGAAATTTACCAAATTTTATTTTGTTGTGTGTAACTATCATACAGTGAAAATAAAAAAAAATATTTGTTAGTTACACAACAACTTTCTTCTATACGATACCTTACCGATCAGGTATTGGTTGTATCGTCACTGTGCCCTGGTTGTCCGTTTTTAATTGGAAATAGCGACCACCGACGTAGAGTTTCATTCTGATCTTTCTGCGGGCATCCGACAGGGCGGCGATATCCACCAGGGGAGTACTGGGGTCCGTCTGGGCCGATCGGGTGACTAGCATCGACCAGCGTGGGGTTTGGGTCTCTTGGTGTGCTCCACTATTCCCCTCCGTCTGCGTCCCTTTGGCGGCGAAGTGACGTACGGATATTATTTGTGGTCCTCCCTCGACCGGAGGTGCTGGGGGTGGTGCCTGTGGTGGCAGGGTCGGCAAGTGGGCAAACTCTTGTTCCTGTGGTAATGGTAGCATCACAAACCGGTCTGCCTCCAACCATTCTTCATCCTCCGATTCCTCGATAATTATTATATCATCATCGCTAGGTAAAAACAGGTACATTAACTCAATTATTGTTGTTTAAGCCGGTGATTAGTATCGGCTGTTAAATTTCGATATTTTTTTAAATAAATAATATTACGAGTGCTATGTTATTCGCCCGTTTCGGGGTGTACCAAAACGTAGGTATTATTATTTTTAATTGCTTGAATCCGATATGGTCCTTGATATAGTAAAAAGAATTTGCTAATAGTTCGATCTATAGCAGATGATTTAAAATTCGTTTGTTCCAAGACTAGGTCACCCATTTCGAATTTGGTTATTTTATGATGCTTGGCGTGTCGATTTTTTCGATGTTCGGCTCGGCTTCTCATTCGTTCTCGAGCTTGAATTATTCGATCTTGAATGTCCATTTCCTTCCTTTTCGGAAACTCGATTAGTGTCTCAATAATGGTAGTCGGTCTAATACCATAGGTTAATTCATATGGTGTTGTTCCGGTGGACTCGTGCGTGGTGCAGTTGATCCAATTCGTTATTTCTTTGATAAATGTTACCCATGCTGTGTGCTTTTCATGACAATATGTGCGTATTAGTCTTCCGATTTCTCTATTTACCCTTTCGACTTGATTCGTTTGCGGGTGATATGGGGCACTGTATCTTGTTTCTATACCTGCGTTTTCTAGTTGATTCCTCCAATAATTTCCTGTGAACTGCGGGCCTTGGTCCGTCAAAATGGTTTTAGGTTTGCCGAATTCCGGTATGAAATTGTTCAATATTTTATTCGTTACCGCTTTAGATGTAGCGCTTCGGATAGGGTATAGTTGCACGAACTTGGTAAAAGTATCCATGACCACAAATATGTGTTCCATGCCTCCTCTTCCTCGTGGTAGTGGTCCAAGTAAATCACAGCTTAATAGTTCGAGGGGTCCTTCGGGTAGTATGCTTTGCATCGGTCCTTGACTGGGAAGGTTATTGACCTTTGCCTTCTGACAAATGTCACACGCCGTGACTATACGCCGGGTTCTCCTAAACATATTATTGAAATGACATACCTCTCTGATGGCTTGAAAACATTTAGCTAAACCAAAATGTCCATTTCTGATGTGAAAATTGCGGATAATTAGCTCTGTCAATTTATCCGGTATGACCAATTTCCAGGTGTCCATATCAGGATGGGGTCGGTAGAACAACGTATCGTTGTGAATTAAGTAAAATAGTTGTAACCGCTCCTCCGCGTTCTTTATTCGGATTACTATTTTCTGGATAGAAGCGTCTTCCTGTTGATGTTGGTGGATGTTTCGTAAGGCAGCTCGTATACTGAATCTGTGTCGTATTGTAGAGTCATCATGAAAAATTTCCCCCTTGTACTGGTTAACGGTGGGTCGTTCGTCGGTGGGTATCTGGATAGACAGTCGGCTACTGGATTTTCTTTTCCGGATTGATATTGGATAGTTAACTGATATTCCTGTAGTGCTAAAATCCATCGCATTAATCGATTACTTAGGGGCTTACTACAATTCATAAAAGCGAGTGCTTTGTGATCACTAACAATTGTAGTACGATTTCCCAAAATGTAGTTTGCAGGCAAAAACTACCGCAAGTAATTCCAGTTCCGTTATGGTGTAGTTCTTTTCAACGTCACTGAGGACTCTACTGCCGAAAGCGATTGTCTTGAGGTTGGTATTTTCATCGAGTTGATAAAGCTGTGTACCTACTGCATATCCTGATGCGTCCGTGGCAAAGTAAAAATCCTTGTCAAAATTTGGATGTGCAATCGTTCCCGTGTTAGCGATGTACTGAATCATTTCTCGGAATGTGTTTTCGTCCTTATAGATCCATTTCCAGACTTGGTTTCCTTTCAATAGGTGTGCGAATGCCGCTGTGTATTGAGCTATTTTGTCTAGGAACCGTCTATTAAAATTACAGAGTCCAAAAAATTATTGCAATGCTTTTTTGTTTTGTGGGCTGGGAAATTTCTTCAATACCTCCATCTTATCCGGATCTATACATAAACCTTCTCTGGTTATGATGTGTCTCAAAAACTTGATATGTTCTCGGAAAAATTCGCATTTTTTTGGTTGGCGGTCGGACGACCGCCTTCCTCCCTCATCGGCTGCTCCTCGATTGAGGCGGTCCTGACATCGTCCCCGTCTCCAGGAATGAGACTAGCGACTGGCCGGCTCATCCCTCTGTTACCCATCTGTTCATGACGCGGCACCCTCAGCGGATCACCATCCGGTAAATCGGCGCCCAGGTCGGCTGGCGAGGTGGTGACGGTCCGGCGTAAGGCCAACGGTCCTCCTCTGGTGCGACCTCGGCGGGCAGCGGCGATGCATCTTCTGACGGTGGTGGGGCTTCGCAGCGGAGACGGCGGGGGAGCCCTGGGCGGTTGCCTAGTTGGTCGTGCTGGGGTCCTTGATCTTCGGATATTCGTCCGGCCTCTTGGTCTTCTGCGCGACCCCGTAACCGCCAATGGTTCGTGCGCTTCCTCCGCAGCGTATTCCGAAGGGATGTCGGGAGCAACTAAAATACTGTAGCGGGAACTGCTAGTGTCGTTCGTGCCCTCTTTAGACCCCGACAGGATGACAGGGGGAGCTCGCCTGGCGCGTCTAGTTGGTGGGACGCGCCTGCCCGCCGATGTCGTTGATGTGGCGGTCGATTGACGAGCCCTGCGCCTTTTCTGTCGGGGAGACACGGTCGGCGTGGTCGCTGGCAGTCCCACGTCAGACCCGGATGTGGTGGTTTCTGACAGCCTCCTCGCAGGTATCCAGCGCCGCGTGAAATGGATGGCGTCGGTGCTTGATGCTACGCCCCTAGATGTTGTGGGCGAAGTTGCAGGCGATGCTGGCTCCTGTATTCTGGCTGTGGGGACGGTGGTCGTAGCTGTGGTTGGAACCACCGTCACAGAAGCCTATGGACCTCTTTGGGCCCAGGTGCGGTGACTTGGTGACGTAAATATTAAAGTTGGTATTACAGCAGCCGTCACCTGGGCGAATGTTCTTTCCCATTCGTTGAGGCCTAACTCGTCGCCTGCTGTCGACGCCGTCGGCGCTGGGTCAGCAACCGCCAACGATGCCGTCGCCGCTTGTGTAGTTTCAGCAGCGCTTACAGTGGCCTGGATGTTGGCTGGCCTCTGCAATTGGGCTGCCCCGGGTCTACTGCTCCCTCGATCGTCTTCGGTCTTCCACCACCCGCCGGAAGAAGGTGGATAGTCGGTGTTCAATGTTTCGTTGCGTCTGCGAGCGTGTCCGCGGCCTGCTGGACGACGCAGATGGAGGAGGCGGCTGTTTGGTCCTGCTGGAGGTGGTCAATATACCAACGTGTGCTGCCTCTTCTCCATGGTGTTCGGGGCGTCGTTCGCTGGGAGGAAGAGGTCGTCTGGAACCGCTATTGTTGGCGGCTAGTATAGCAAGTTCTGCCGGGGACGTCAGCTGCGCTGGTATGCGTCGCCGTGTGGGGGGGGCATGAGTTGCTGATAGTGCCGTCGTGGTTATTGTTGGCATGCCTCCCCCCGTAGTTCCTTGTGACTGACGTCCCGATGACGTTCCCTCTTCCTCTTTGCGCTCCTCCGTCGGTGCCTCTGCTGCAGGTCTGGTTGCAGAGGCAGTGGTCTGCGAGGGGGCCCTGTGGCTCGTGAAGTGTGCTTTCAGTCCCTTTACGGTATCACCCGTAAAGTGACAAACGCAGCACACGAACTTGAACGCTACCGCCCTGCTGTGGTGTTTTTTGTAATGTTTCTTAAGGTCTTATGGTGCTTATAGCTGTGGCGACCCAGGTGGTCAGGGTTACCCCTGCACAGATCGCAGACCACGGTGTCTGGGACCGGGTATTGTATATGTACAACTGGTCCATTGTTTGGTGGAACTTCAGGCACCCCGACTAGCCACAGATCACGCTCATCACTGTCGTTGCCGCTGCCCGCAGTTGCCATGTGATTCTTGCTGTTGGTCCCGTGCGGAGATGAAGATGATGGTCAAGGTAGAAGTGTAAAAGTGCAGAGTGGAAAGCGATAGTAAAGAAAGCCAGGAAATAATGAAAATAAAAGTAAAAGAATCCAGTCTATTGCACTGTTAGTAGAAGTTTTTAATGAAAAGAAAGTCTAAAGTGTGTTAAAAGTCACAAATAATAGCAGAATCTAACAAAGTTTTTCCACTCTGTGCCAAATTCGCCGCACGAACTTGAACAGGATTGAACCGCACAAACAAGATAAAAAAATAACCAAACAAACTTAACAACTGTTAACAATAATAAATAGTACAATGGTTAAAGCGACTTACTCGTCTGTAGTACCGCACTATCACAAATAAATAAAATAAAATAATACAAACTTAACAATACCACTGTGTAACAATAATTAAGCTGATAAGAACAGATATAAATACTTTTTATTTTCATAATAATCAAAATATACAAATAATCTACAAAATATATATGTAACAACGTGTAGTAATAATATATGGTACATATCAATCAATATTGAGCATTCTAGTAATTTATAGATAGGGCGCCCCTCCAGTGCAATTGAAGTAAGTGCACCAGGTTGGCGCCTTTGGCGTGGCCCCCCTACCGAGCACAGTGGATGCTGTGCTCGAACGGGGGTCCGCCAACACATTTCCTTAATATATTTCAAATTTCAAGTATTATAAATTATGTATTACAATTCATGTAAATATAATAAATTCTAATATATTATATATGTAACAAGTGAGTATATGGTTTTTATACATAGAGATTAAAGAGTATGGTTTTTAAAATTCATTACGCTAATCATAGTTGGTGAAAAGATTAAAAACGATGTTTTTATTAATTGAATGCAAAGGCTCTGTAGCCCTTAGCAAAATACATTGAAGCATTGTGCAAAGGGCTAAGCGTCTTTTTTCATTTTGCTAATAATTATCGTCCGGATTTCCTAGTAAAGATAGACACATTATACTGCAGTGGACTTTCTTATAGAAATGTATGCGACTTTGCCTGCTGTTGGTTTCTATTTGTTATTCATAGCCGCTACCCGCGGCTCCTTACACAATTGAGATAAAACACTCCACCGTATTACTATCGTACCACGCCGGGCTGCGCGCCACTTGGTAACATCAACAGTTGTGGAGCCTTCAGCTCCATCATACTACAGTCATGCCTCGCGGGACTACGCCCCGTTCGGCAGCGACAACAGTAGTGGAACCTTCGACTCCATCGTATTGCGAGCTTGCGTCGCGAGGCTACGTCCCGTCGGCAGCAACAACAGTGGTGGAGCCTTTGGCTCCACCGTATGAATCTTGCCTCGTGGGACTGCGTCCCTCTCGAAAGGACCTAAAAAACATAAAAAATCTATCTATATATGTGTACATAAGGAAAAGGATTTTTCTTTGGCCTCTAATCACGTGCTACTGGACATATCAGTATGGGACCATAGCCATTCAATCAGGAATCTTTGTAGATGGTTCAAGGCTATTTATTTTTTGAATGCCATAAATCCTTACCATTTTTTTGTGATTTACTTTCATTAATGTTTTTTTCCCGCCAATACAAACAAATGATGCATTTTTTATTCATATGTTTTGTTAGTACAAATTCAATAAAATCTTACCTTTGAAAAGTTTTTTTACTAATCTTTTATTTTGTTCTTTTGAGTCTTTTATTTTAACTATTAAAACATCAATTTATTCAATTTAATTTATAATTTAATTCTAACATTCTACTTGTCAAACCCTCCCATTTGATAACCATGTCAAGGGATTGCAAATAAGTGGATAATTCGCAATTTTGTGTGGGCCGTCATATTGGATTTAGAATGATGCCACACAAATTACATTACTACATGCAAGTAAGTACTTATGTAAGCATTGTAAATTTGCAAAGTAATTACATTGTATCAACAATATTTATATTTTATTTTTAAGAAAAATACAAGTTTGGGGCAGTCGGGGGAAACTTTGTAACCGTTCAAATCGCTTCATGTTTAAACTTGTGTGAAATTTGCAATTATTTAGATTTCAAAGTGCCTAAAAAAAATTTTTTTGGGGATATTTTTCTCGCAAACTTGATAGGGTAAATAACCGCTAACGGCTCCCCAAATTTTCCATGCCCTGTTCAACTTAAAGGCACTATTGTAAAAAATTTTTAGTGTGTCTAAAATATATATCCTATATTTGTTATCAACTCTTAAACTTTTAGTAAAAAGTTGGTCGCTGATACAAATCATCTCTACAAAACTATAATTTGAGTACATATTTCATGCAATTCATTAAAGAGTAATAATAAAAATGATAAAGAAGTCCAACTTGGCTAAGCCAATGCTAGTTTGGGTATATATATACATATTTAAAATATATACATTTAATTCTAACTGTAGAATGTGAAATATGTACTCGTATTTTTTTTTTTTTTATAGATGGTGGAAAATCTTACATAAGACATTAGAAGGCAGGGTACCTTCTAATAGTGTGGAGATTCTTACCCACTAAAATCCACCACCTCTTGTTTCATTTACCATTTATCTCTCCATGGAACCACAGCATTACTCCGTGAAGGTGGTAATTGTCTTACTTTTTCCATCAACGTCAGTGTTGAAGGGTGTCATTATGTTTATGCGTGTGTCATTTAAATGAATTATAGTTTCCTTGCGCTTCTTCTATAACTTACCATTTACTTAACGGTCCTTGTTTTGTCTTTTGAATTAGAAATCGAAAATTTTGGGGAGAGGATTGATATTCGATAGGAAGCATAATTTTAAAATAGGTATCGAATCGTTCGGTAGCACTCAACCGTTTCTCAGCACACACAGTGTTGTTATCTTAAGTACCACTCTATTTTTTCTTCGATGGAATCAGAAAACGGACATCATTTTAAGCATTTTTCGTATAACAAAGTGCCAGACTTACGTAAATGTTTTTTGAATTATTTGAAATAACATTTGGAGAAATTACCATATAATTATGACAGTAAAACAGTTCCAAGAATTTCCATAATTCTTGCGATGTAAATTAAAACTAATAACACAAGTCAACAAAAAAAAATTTTTTTTTTGCCTTCTGTTCTAATGCTTGAATTCTGATTCTAGACATCAAAAAACACTTAAATTTCCATTTTTAGCTTTTAAAGTTTGCTTTTGTCTGATTTACGTGGATAAGTAAATTTGAAAGATTTTAATTGATTTTATGGTAGCACTTTGATCAACCCGATAGCAAATTGCATATTATTTGTGAAGGGCAGAGTACTGAGTGTTTACTTATCTATCACAGCTGTAACAACCGCCCTTGGGTAATACTAAGTTAGAAAATAGCATCAAGACAGTGTAAACAGGGTGTTGATTCATTCTGTTTTATTTACGGTGAATTTATTAAAGTAAGAACCAAAAATTTGCTTTGGCAACGAATTTGAAACTTGGCGAAGCTTATGAAGCCTATTTTATACTCAAAATCCGAAATCAAGATAAAAAATGGGTACCTCACTTTAGCAGAGCAGATTAATTTCATTACCAATGGCGTATATGGTCTGATCGAACCGAATTTCAGATAGGAAAATATAATGTCAAGTCGGAACGAATTGTAGAGTTGATGCCACCGTTACATATAAAATTGGGTCTAATGAAGCAATTTGTGAAAGCTAAGGATTCAAATTCTTCAGCTTTTGAATATTTAAAGGGACTTTTTCCCAAATTATCTGAAGCTAAAGCAAAAGCGGGTATTTTCGTCGGACTACAAATAAAACATATATTGAGCAGTGATGATTTCACAGAATTTCTCAATGCTCATGAAAAACAAACCTGGAAAAGTTTTAAAGCAGTAGTTAATGGTTTTCTTGGTAACAACAGAGCTGACAATTCTGATGATTTGATTTAAATTCTGCTTAAAAGCTTTAAAATTATGGGCTGCAGAATGTCCCATAAACTTCATATTATGCTACCACTCACGTGGATCAATTTAAAAACAATATGGGCGCCTAGTTTACTTAGAGGAGCAAGGAGAAACTTTTCATCAAGATATGATGGACTTTAAACGACGTGAACAAGGGCAGTACAACGAGAATATGATGGGAGATTACATTTAGGGTTTAATACGAGAAAGCCCATACAAACATAAAAGAACCACTAAAAATATTCATTTTTGAACTTGCTTTTTTGTTATTTTACATTTATATGCTATAGTTTATTTTATTCTTAAATTAAAAAGACTTTGATATTCAGCAAAAACTTTGTTAATCGTAATTAAAAATAAAATTATAAAAAAAAAATATAAAAATCAGTCATATTTCTTGAAAATTCGAAAAATCGCTGTAATTTCTACAAAAGCAAACTTTGATCAGAAAAATTATTTTTCCCTTTATTTCTAACATAGGAGAAACCAAAATTTCACATGCAGAAGCCAGACCCAAAAATCGTGTCGATCGGTGTAATTATATGTCTATTTCTCCAACGATCTCAGATATTTCAGGAATCATTAATTTTTACTGATAGTACTTTATGAAGGAAAAAATGCTCAACTGAGGTCCTCTTTCTGGTTCTAGCGAAAAATACAGGTTGATACTTAAAATAATAAAGTTGTATGTGGTGAGGGGCAACGACGCGATTTATATATTTAACATATATGTCAAGTTCTGTCCCATATCGCCTACCCAAACAAAGATTCCAATTTATAATTCAAATTGTAAAACAATAAACTGCGTAAAACATTTTCTCGTGGATAATATTTTAATATGTACCTAATTATTTATTTCACATAAGTTTTGTCAAAGTGTTATAATTAAATCATATATCGATCCCATTAAAATATAAGGCTAAATTATATTGATTTTGCTTTCATATGAAATAGAAATACTACCCAACGTATTAATTAAAAAAAAAGTTGATTAATTTTATTACGTGGCCGAACATTTCAGCAAGCGTAACGTAAGGTCTATTATCCATTTTCGATCTGAAATAGTAATACTACTCGACGTATTAATTTTAGGGTTCTCTAATTTTATTTCGTGGTCGCAAACTTCAGTAAGCTGACTAAGCTTCCATATCCGCCATAAATGTTATATAACTAGCGTAACGTAAGGTCTATTATCCATTTTCGATCTGAAATAGTAATACTACTCGACGTATTAATTTTAGGGGTTTTCTAATTTTATTTCGTGGTCGCAAACTTCAGCAAGCTGACTAAGCTTCCATATCCGCCATAAATGTTATATAACTAGCGTAACGTAAGGTCTATTATCCATTTTCGATCTGAAATAGTAATACTACTCGACGTATTAATTTTAGGGTTCTCTAATTTTATTTCGTGGTCGCAAACTTCAGTAAGCTGACTAAGCTTCCATATCCGCCATAAATGTTATATAACTAGCGTAACGTAAGGTCTATTATCCATTTTCGATCTGAAATAGTAATACTACTCGACGTATTAATTTTAGGGTTCTCTAATTTTATTTCGTGGTCGCAAACTTCAGTAAGCTGACTAAGCTTCCATATCCGCCATAAATGTTATATAACTAGCGTAACGTAAGGTCTATTATCCATTTTCGATCTGAAATAGTAATACTACTCGACGTATTAATTTTAGGGTTCTCTAATTTTATTTCGTGGTCGCAAACTTCAGTAAGCTGACTAAGCTTCCATATCCGCCATAAATGTTATATAACTAGCGTAACGTAAGGTCTATTATCCATTTTCGATCTGAAATAGTAATACTACTCGACGTATTAATTTTAGGGTTCTCTAATTTTATTTCGTGGTCGCAAACTTCAGTAAGCTGACTAAACTTCCATATCCGCCATAAATGTTATATAACTAGCGTAACGTAAGGTCTATTATCCATTTTCGATCTGAAATAGTAATACTACTCGACGTATTAATTTTAGGGTTCTCTAATTTTATTTCGTGGTCGCAAACTTCAGTAAGCTGACTAAGCTTCCATATCCGCCATAAATGTTATATAACTAGCGTAACGTAAGGTCTATTATCCATTTTCGATCTGAAATAGTAATACTACTCGACGTATTAATTTTAGGGTTCTCTAATTTTATTTCGTGGTCGCAAACTTCAGTAAGCTGACTAAGCTTCCATATCCGCCATAAATGTTATATAACTAGCGTAACGTAAGGTCTATTATCCATTTTCGATCTGAAATAGTAATACTACTCGACGTATTAATTTTAGGGTTCTCTAATTTTATTTCGTGGTCGCAAACTTCAGTAAGCTGACTAAGCTTCCATATCCGCCATAAATGTTATATAACTAGCGTAACGTAAGGTCTATTATCCATTTTCGATCTGAAATAGTAATACTACTCGACGTATTAATTTTAGGGGTTTTCTAATTTTATTTCGTGATCGCAAACTTCAGCAAGCTGACTAAGCTTCCATATCCGCCATAAATGTTATATAACTAGCGTAACGTAAGGTCTATTATCCATTTTCGATCTGAAATAGTAATACTACTCGACGTATTAATTTTAGGGTTCTCTAATTTTATTTCGTGGTCGCAAACTTCAGTAAGCTGACTAAGCTTCCATATCCGCCATAAATGTTATATAACTAGCGTAACGTAAGGTCTATTATCCATTTTCGATCTGAAATAGTAATACTACTCGACGTATTAATTTTAGGGTTCTCTAATTTTATTTCGTGGTCGCAAACTTCAGTAAGCTGACTAAGCTTCCATATCCGCCATAAATGTTATATAACTAGCGTAACGTAAGGTCTATTATCCATTTTCGATCTGAAATAGTAATACTACTCGACGTATTAATTTTAGGGTTCTCTAATTTTATTTCGTGGTCGCAAACTTCAGTAAGCTGACTAAGCTTCCATATCCGCCATAAATGTTATATAACTAGCGTAACGTAAGGTCTATTATCCATTTTCGATCTGAAATAGTAATACTACTCGACGTATTAATTTTAGGGGTTTTCTAATTTTATTTCGTGATCGCAAACTTCAGCAAGCTGACTAAGCTTCCATATCCGCCATAAATGTTATATAACTAGCGTAACGTAAGGTCTATTATCCATTTTCGATCTGAAATAGTAATACTACTCGACGTATTAATTTTAGGGTTCTCTAATTTTATTTCGTGGTCGCAAACTTCAGTAAGCTGACTAAGCTTCCATATCCGCCATAAATGTTATATAACTAGCGTAACGTAAGGTCTATTATCCATTTTCGATCTAAAATAGTAATACTACTCGACGTATTAATTTTAGGGTTCTCTAATTTTATTTCGTGGTCGCAAACTTCAGTAAGCTGACTAAGCTTCCATATCCGCCATAAATGTTATATAACTAGCGTAACGTAAGGTCTATTATCCATTTTCGATCTGAAATAGTAATACTACTCGACGTATTAATTTTAGGGTTCTCTAATTTTATTTCGTGGTCGCAAACTTCAGTAAGCTGACTAAGCTTCCATATCCGCCATAAATGTTATATAACTAGCGTAACGTAAGGTCTATTATCCATTTTCGATCTGAAATAGTAATACTACTCGACGTATTAATTTTAGGGTTCTCTAATTTTATTTCGTGGTCGCAAACTTCAGTAAGCTGACTAAGCTTCCATATCCGCCATAAATGTTATATAACTAGCGTAACGTAAGGTCTATTATCCATTTTCGATCTGAAATAGTAATACTACTCGACGTATTAATTTTAGGGGTTTTCTAATTTTATTTCGTGATCGCAAACTTCAGCAAGCTGACTAAGCTTCCATATCCGCCATAAATGTTATATAACTAGCGTAACGTAAGGTCTATTATCCATTTTCGATCTGAAATAGTAATACTACTCGACGTATTAATTTTAGGGTTCTCTAATTTTATTTCGTGGTCGCAAACTTCAGTAAGCTGACTAAGCTTCCATATCCGCCATAAATGTTATATAACTAGCGTAACGTAAGGTCTATTATCCATTTTCGATCTGAAATAGTAATACTACTCGACGTATTAATTTTAGGGTTCTCTAATTTTATTTCGTGGTCGCAAACTTCAGTAAGCTGACTAAGCTTCCATATCCGCCATAAATGTTATATAACTAGCGTAACGTAAGGTCTATTATCCATTTTCGATCTGAAATAGTAATACTACTCGACGTATTAATTTTAGGGTTCTCTAATTTTATTTCGTGGTCGCAAACTTCAGTAAGCTGACTAAGCTTCCATATCCGCCATAAATATTATATAACTAGCGTAACGTAAGGTCTATTATCCATTTTCGTTCTGAAATAGTAATACTACTCGACGTATTAATTTTAGGGTTCTCTAATTTTATTTCGTGGTCGCAAACTTCAGTAAGCTGACTAAGCTTCCATATCCGCCATAAATGTTATATAACTAGCGTAACGTAAGGTCTATTATCCATTTTCGATCTGAAATAGTAATACTACTCGACGTATTAATTTTAGGGTTCTCTAATTTTATTTCGTGGTCGCAAACTTCAGTAAGCTGACTAAGCTTCCATATCCGCCATAAATGTTATATAACTAGCGTAACGTAAGGTCTATTATCCATTTTCGATCTGAAATAGTAATACTACTCGACGTATTAATTTTAGGGTTCTCTAATTTTATTTCGTGGTCGCAAACTTCAGTAAGCTGACTAAGCTTCCATATCCGCCATAAATGTTATATAACTAGCGTAACGTAAGGTCTATTATCCATTTTCGATCTGAAATAGTAATACTACTCGACGTATTAATTTTAGGGTTCTCTAATTTTATTTCGTGGTCGCAAACTTCAGTAAGCTGACTAAGCTTCCATATCCGCCATAAATGTTATATAACTAGCGTAACGTAAGGTCTATTATCCATTTTCGATCTGAAATAGTAATACTACTCGACGTATTAATTTTAGGGGTTTTCTAATTTTATTTCGTGATCGCAAACTTCAGCAAGCTGACTAAGCTTCCATATCCGCCATAAATGTTATATAACTAGCGTAACGTAAGGTCTATTATCCATTTTCGATCTGAAATAGTAATACTACTCGACGTATTAATTTTAGGGTTCTCTAATTTTATTTCGTGGTCGCAAACTTCAGTAAGCTGACTAAGCTTCCATATCCGCCATAAATGTTATATAACTAGCGTAACGTAAGGTCTATTATCCATTTTCGATCTGAAATAGTAATACTACTCGACGTATTAATTTTAGGGTTCTCTAATTTTATTTCGTGGTCGCAAACTTCAGTAAGCTGACTAAGCTTCCATATCCGCCATAAATGTTATATAACTAGCGTAACGTAAGGTCTATTATCCATTTTCGATCTGAAATAGTAATACTACTCGACGTATTAATTTTAGGGTTCTCTAATTTTATTTCGTGGTCGCAAACTTCAGTAAGCTGACTAAGCTTCCATATCCGCCATAAATGTTATATAACTAGCGTAACGTAAGGTCTATTATCCATTTTCGATCTCAAATAGTAATACTACTCGACGTATTAATTTTAGGGGTTTTCTAATTTTATTTCGTGATCGCAAACTTCAGCAAGCTGACTAAGCTTCCATATCCGCCATAAATGTTATATAACTAGCGTAACGTAAGGTCTACTATCCATTTTCGATCTGAAATAGTAATACTACTCGACGTATTAATTTTAGGGTTCTCTAATTTTATTTCGTGGTCGCAAACTTCAGTAAGCTGACTAAGCTTCCATATCCGCCATAAATGTTATATAACTAGCGTAACGTAAGGTCTGTTATCCATTTTCGATCTGAAATAGTAATACTACTCGACGTATTAATTTTAGGGTTCTCTAATTTTATTTCGTGGTCGCAAACTTCAGTAAGCTGACTAAGCTTCCATATCCGCCATAAATGTTATATAACTAGCGTAACGTAAGGTCTATTATCCATTTTCGATCTGAAATAGTAATACTACTCGACGTATTAATTTTAGGGTTCTCTAATTTTATTTCGTGGTCGCAAACTTCAGTAAGCTGACTAAGCTTCCATATCCGCCATAAATGTTATATAACTAGCGTAACGTAAGGTCTATTATCCATTTTCGATCTGAAATAGTAATACTACTCGACGTATTAATTTAGGGGTTTTCTAATTTTATTTCGTGATCGCAAACTTCAGCAAGCTGACTAAGCTTCCATATCCGCCATAAATGTTATATAACTAGCGTAACGTAAGGTCTATTATCCATTTTCGATCTGAAATAGTAATACTACTCGACGTATTAATTTTAGGGTTCTCTAATTTTATTTCGTGGTCACAAACTTCAGTAAGCTGACTAAGCTTCCATATCCGCCATAAATGTTATATAACTAGCGTAACGTAAGGTCTATTATCCATTTTCGATCTGAAATAGTAATACTACTCGACGTATTAATTTTAGGGGTTCTCTAATTTTATTTCGTGGTCGCAAACTTCAGCAAGCTGACTAAGCTTCCATATAAATCAATTTTAGAAAACAAAACAACTGAGATGGTAAATGACAAAATGAAAATTAAAAATAATATAATACCGGAAAATACAGAAAGCGCAGGAAAAGAAAACAAGGATGAAAACATCGGGAAGGCAAATGATGTCTCCGTTGATGATGATGAAGGATTTCGCCCAGTGAAAAGAAGAAATAGGCGCATTATGCAAAGTGTTTTCGGAACAGGGACGAGTAATGAAGGTTTTGCAAGTGTGCCGAGAAAAACATGGATGTTCATTGGTCGAGTTGATCCCAGTGTTTCTGTGTCTACCATAAGAGTGTATTTGGAAAATAAATGTCCAGGTGAACAATTTGAGATTGAAAGACTGGAAACTCGTAGTACTGAAAGCAGTGCTTATAAAGTGGGGGCAAATTTTGAACTTAATGAAATGTTAAGCAAACCTGCATTTTGGCCGACAGGAGTTATTATAAGAATGTTTCATTTTTTTCGAAAATCGACAAATAATGGAATCCAGCAGTCTGAAGATTGAACACACTATTGAAAATTGTAGTGACATTAAAATAGAAACAAATATAAATGATAAACAGGTTTTAAAAAAAACTACAAATAATAGTGTTTTAAGTAAGGATCAAGGGACAAAAGGACCGACAAACATGACAATTAACCATAGAAACTTAGGAAGCAAAACAGATTCAAACAGTCCAGTAGTTGATCAAAGTGAAAATTTAAAACGATTACCAATTAGTAACAAAAACAAAAAACTTAATATTCTGCATCAAAATGTGCAGTGTATAAATAACAAATTAGAATCGCTAGAAGTAATTACATTTAGAAAATCGTTGCATATACTATGCATCTCTGAACATTGGCAAAAAGATTCATCTCTAAAAGTAATAAATATTCAAAATTACACTTTAATAGCAAACTTCTGCCGTCAACAATATCTACATGGAGGTGTTGCTATATACCTCAAAAATAATCTTGATATCAAATACAGTGAACTAAATATAAGAAAATTTTGTTCTGAAAAGCAGTTTGAATGTTGTGGTGTGTCTATGAAAATTAAAGATCAGAAATTTTATTTGGTTGTTGGTTATCGTACACCGACTGGAAACTTTTCAGATTTTACTAAGCAAATTACTGAACTACTTAGGCATCTTCATCCAGAAAAAAACAATATTGTGTTATGTGGTGATTTTAATGTAAATGTTCTTGTTGATAATTATCAAACTAAACAATTTTATGACATTCTAAATTCATTTCAGTGCAAAATTATAAATAAAGAACCTACAAGATTATGCACCACTATGGGTACATGTCTGGATTATTTTATATTGAATAACACTTTTATATTTGAACATATTTTAACTATAGATCTCAATTTATCCGATCACAAGGCACAGCTTCTCACTCTAAATTACAATCATACTAGTATAAACAAAAACTGTAAAGAAATTAATGGAAATGGTCATACGCATGTTAGAATTTTCAACGACATCAATAAAAATACTTTTTTGTTCCACATAAATAAAGAAACATGGGAAAATGTATATAACTGCGACAATCCTGAGGATAAATTTGAAATATTTTTTGAAACCCTACTGCATTACTTCAAAATTGCTTTTCCATTGATGAAAGTAAAAATAAATAAGAAACAGACAGGTGAAAAAAGTTGGGTGACAGATGATATCCTAAAACAAAAAGATGATCTATTGCTTTGGAAAGCTCTCCTCACTAAAAATAATCATTCGACTCATACTCTAAACGAATTTAATAAATTAAAAAAACAATACAGAATGAATATAAAAATAGCGAAAAGAAAATTTAATGATGAGCAAATTGCGAACTCGGATAATGTTGCCAGGGCTACATGGATATTAATAAATCAAAACTGTAACCGAAAAACTAAGGGAAAAAATAATGATGCCTATACATTAGATGCGAACATTTTAAACCAATATTTCACTTCAATTGCTGAGAGCACTGTTAAAAAAATACCACAGTCCACATGTAGCTTGGATAACTATATGAATAAAATAAAAGTGAATTATAACTCCATCTTTCTTACTCCAACAGATAGAACAGAAATCATAAATATTATAAAAAAGTTAAAAAATAAAAAATCGAAAGATATATACGGTATGTCATCAGAAATTATTAAATTAAGTGCAAATTATCTAGTGGATCCGTTAGTAGATGTGTTTAATTCATGTATTAGTTGTGGAATATTTCCAAATTTACTTAAGCTGGGAAAAGTAGTACCCATTTTTAAGAAAGGTGATACTTCGGTCATAAGTAATTTCAGACCAATATCGGTACTTCCTATCTTATCTAAAATTTTAGAATCTATAATACATAAAAGACTAACAAGTTTCTTCAATAAATATAATCTATTCTCTGATAGTCAACATGGCTTCAGAAATAATAAATCGACAACTACAGCTCTGGTGGAGATGGTTTGTAAAGTGAACGAGGCATATGAGGATGGTACGGAGATGGATGCAACTTTCTGCGACCTTAGTAAGGCCTTCGATTGTGTACCACACGATGCCCTCCTTCAGAAACTTCAACTATATGGCATCAGAGGAACGGCTCTTGACATGATGAGTTCGTATCTAAGTAATAGATTCCAGCAGGTTGAAACAAATTCAGAAATATCAAGTAAAATGTCTGTAAAATACGGAGTTCCCCAGGGCTCAATATTAGGCCCGCTACTTTTTGTTATTTATGTCAATGACTTATCTATCAATATGGACCCCTTCTTTACAATTCAGTACGCTGATGATACGACTTTTCTTGTTAAGAGCAGATCCTCTGTGCAGGGGAGGACATCGTGTGATCCATTAGCGAAGGCCTCGGACTGGTTTAATGCAAATAAGCTTTGCTTAAATGTCGATAAAACAGAACACATCAAGTTTAGTCATCTCAACAACACTAAGGTGAATATAAAATTTCTGGGTATCTATCGTGATCCCGACTTAAAATGGCGAACTCAGATAGATCATGTTTGCAATAAGCTGAGCAGCGCTACGTATGCCATGAGAAGGGTAGCAGAGGTTGCATCCACCTCCGCAGTTCGAACCTGTTATTTCGGTCTTTTCCAGTCCTTATTAGAATACGGCATTTTGTTGTGGGGTAGCTCGACTTTTACACATAGAGCATTTAAAATTCAAAAAATGGCAGTTCGTATTTTGGCTAGGGCCGTACCTCGTGAACACTGCAAACCACTCTTCCGAAATTTCAAAATAATGACTTTACCATCCTTATTTATATATCATTTATTATTATATGCTAAAAAAAATCTACCATCTTTCAATAGAAACAATAACCATAATTATAACACGCGGAATAAGGAAGCTTTACGACTGCCTATGTGCCATCTAACTAGAACCCAGAACAGTTTTCACTACCTGGCCCAAAAATTTTTCAATAAGCTACCACAATCTGATAAGGATCTAAGTGAGACAATTTTTAAAAAGAAAATTAAAAAAATCCTAACTGAAGCGTGCCTGTATGAAATCAGTGAATTTGATAAAATGTATTTTTAAATTGTATTTTTAAACTTGTATTTTAAATTGTATTTTAGAATTGTATTTTAAATTGTATTTTTAATTTCTATGACATGTCATATAGATACTATGTATCTCAATTAATGACCAAATAAACTTACTTACTTACTTACTTATCCGTCATAAATGTATATAACTAACGTAACAAAATTATTCATTCGTAATCTGAAATAAAAATACTACTCGGCGTATTAATTTTATGAAAATTTTTAGTTTTATTATGCGTAATTATTATGTGTAATTAATTAAACATTTCGCATTCATATCTATTAATTATTATTACATTTGTATGTTATACCTAATATATTTGTTATTTTCTCTATAATACTGTACGCTCAATTATCTCAGTATTTTTAAATATTAATGCGCCTTAAGATTATCAAATAAACATCTTTTAAATCACGCGGGAAGTCAACAATGCGTGTTACTGTATCGTTACATTCAATCCATCCACTTTCAGTGGAAACTATAGCTACATAATGACCAGAGTTTATAGTCTGCTGCTCGCTGAGATGTTTCATTATTGCAACCGTTTCAAATTGAAAGTCGTCGATTGTTACCGAAAATTCACTAAAATTGGACACTAGCGTATTTATTTTGTGTAAACCGTCATATCGAACAAAATTTATAATTAAATATTCATTGACACGGATTAATTTCGTTTTAATTTTTTGTTGGTTGCAGCCACAGCTAGTACAGTTGAATTCCAAAATATTCCAATTAAAAAAATCTGGAAATGAGATATATTGTTTTTGAAAATTTCTGAAATATGATCTATATATCCTGTCTAAATTACTATCTAATACTTTTGTGCTGCTACATAATTCGCATTTTAATATATCTTGAATTTTAAACTGAAATATATTTTCTGACGAAACATTTTCAATTTCGAATTGTGAAAGTAAAGCGTTTAAAAACTCGGATGCATCTTGCTGTTCACGTCTTGAAAAATCTGTATTTCCTTCAAAGTTAGCAATAATGTTGCGTATACTTATCGATTCAACAAATTCAGGAAGATTAGACTGCGAATTGACTAATAATGAAAGCAGTTGACTAGTTAATAAATTATCTTTCTTAAATAACTCACCCTCGCGCACGTCTAGCTCAGTCTATTCCAACCCTGGAACTGGCAATAGCCAAGTTGGGTTGGAAAATTCCATATATTTTTTAAACATAATGTGATTTATTTCTATTAGGTACTAATTTTGTAACTGTTTTCTGTTTTTTTTCCCGAGGAGGAATAAAATTTATTATTATTATTAGTATTTGTTATGATGCGTCTGATTTCAGGTATAATAAATAAACTTTGAACTACTGAATTACAATAGCAGCTAACATTATCACTATTATAAAATCCAACTGGCTTATAAATTATTACTCTGGTGTCAGAAGATAATGTAGAATTAATAAAACTGGAATTGGAAATTGTTTCCGGACTACTATAATTACTATCAATTTCGCTTAATATACACGATGCCGAACTGGGAGTGACAGCTCTGCTAAAAGTGGTATCCTGTGTTTCACGATTATCATTTTCTAATTCCTCGGTACTCTTGCATGTCGGTACGACTACGGGTATTTTATCACTAGAGTCTAATAAAATATACAGGGGTTTATGATGACTGTAAACGGTTTCATATGTGTCAACCGTCACATTCGTCGCATTGGAAAAACACCAATCAATTTGTGTATGTGAATTAGTCGTCGAGGTACTTACATCTAATGTAGATTTGCAATTGTATTTTTCAAACAATTGCACAAGTTTGCAATGCTTATGTTTTTTCAGATCTACGTTTACGTCACCAACAAATATAAACTTAGCATTGTTTATATTGTGTTTCTCAAACAGATGGGACAGTGAATCGGAAAATCTGGAAATACTAAATGTTGGAGACCTATATGAACAAAAAATCACGGATTCATTAAATTTAAATACAACAATTTCTAAATGTCCATGAGCTTCATCGAAAGAAGTAAACTGTTCCAATATGTTGACTTGATTCGCTAAAAATTGTTTTACATAGCAGATGATTCCATAAGGTTTTCTAGTAGTTGGCGAATCTATACGGGCAAATATTTCAAAATTAGCTATATTATAATTTTCTGGACATAATGTCCATGTTTCAACAAACAATAAAATATCTGAATTTAAAATAATTGTATCTGCAGTAATATCTTTAAAATGTTTATTTAAACTTTGTACAGTGTGAAACATAATTTGGAAATGTTCAATGCGTCTTTCTAACAAAAATGAGTAAACGGGATTTAAAACTGTGTTTCCTTTTAAACGTTTAATTTCATTATGAACAGCATCTGTGTCTGCTGGGGGCTTGGGACTTTTAAAGTTTCCTACTATGTACAAACCGCTTAGAGAAGTTGCTCGACTACAACCTACGTATAGAGCATTTCGTGGCAAACCTGGTTTAATATGTATTGCCACACAGTTGTAAGTAGCACCTTGGCTTTTGTGTATTGTAATTCCTTCCGCAGGAACTACAGGAAACTGTTTTCGCTCTACATGTAAATTACTACATTTTCTCGCGGAGATTATGGTTCTTATACACTGTTTTATCGGTGTCCAATCGATATTATTTTTTTTTGTATTAATAACATTTCGATATTTTGAACGCATTATTTTACCAATATTAAAATCTGGAAACTGAAACCATAAAAGACGTGGGACCCGTTTGTTATTTCCCAGCATTTCGTAATCGATTCGCATTAAAATTCCAGTTGCACCGTTCACTAAGCCGTCGACAGTATCTATATTTACTGTGATCATATATTGGGCTCCAATTTTCAACAAAACTGATTTAGGCAAACCGAATGTTTCTGAAGTTTTCAATTTATATAAAGACTTCATAAGAGATTTTTTCGCGGCCTCGGTACAATCACCTTTAATATTGTCAATCGATTCAGATATGGCTGTCTCAGTACGCATTGAATTTAATTTCCATTTATTAAATTCATCTACTTCTTTATTAGTTCTGAACAAATGTATTATATTATTTGGAATTAAATCAAAAGCTACTTCCCTACTTTTCAATAAATCAATTTCGTTTGCAGTCATAAGACCTGCTGCCATATTATTTAATGCCTGAGCAAAAGCGGCATCGTCTTTTTGACGCATTATTTGAATTAATTCGTAATATTTGAAATTACTCCACAACGGTGCACCCAATATTTCGCTATATGGATCATTTACATTGTGTTTAAAAATCCATTTATCTCCAACAGGGGGCAGTTGGTGCAAATCACCTACAAAAATTAAAGATTTTCCTGCAAACATTAAATCGCTTTTAAAAATTTGTTTTAGTCTAACGTCGACACTGTGTAACATTTTTGCACCGACCATAGATATTTCGTCAATTATGATAACCTCCAATTTCATTAATTTAGAATATACGGAATTTACAACATCGCTACTTAGAGGTATTATCGGGCCATTAAATTGATGGTATGGTATGGTTTCTCTCCTGTATGTTTTAATTTATGTTTCTTTAAACTAACTGACTGTCTGAAACACATTTGACAAAATAATGTCGCATTGGTAGGGTTTTTCTGTTGTATGAATAGATCGATGCCTTGTTAAACTTGCTGATAGTTTAAAACATCTCTTACAAATATCACACTGATGCAATTTTTCATTAATGTGACACTTTTTGCTGAAATTTCGATTTTTTTTATTTTCAGTTCTAACAGAATCTTCATTAGAACGTAGACTTTCGTCGTCTTCAACATTTTCAGGAAACAAACTGCTACCGGCTTCTTCTTGCGGCGATTTGGATGTTTGTTCCGATTTCAGCGGTATTTTCTCCGTCATACCATGTTCAAATTTAAGGAAGCCCTCAAAGACTTCTGACGTATTTATACCTACTTTAGTCTCACCAATTTCGATCATAGACTCTTCACAACTAATTTCGCTATCATCATCCTTGGATAAATTTTCCACTCCGTCGTCAGCACATTCCGTTGGATTTACTGCATTTTCATACTTTGGTTCATCTTCGATTTCAAATTTCAAATTTACGGGTACATTTTTAAAAAAGCTGAATGCAATGTTATACCTGAAATATTAAACGCAGCTTTACCTGTTGGAGCACAAAGCATAATTTTTAAAACATTTGGATCGGTTCCGGGAATTGCATTAAAATACCTAAGAAGTGACTGGTGAATTGCTTTTACAAGGAGACTTTTTCCGACTCCTGCGCCGCCGCTTACAAATTCATAAATGTTTGCTCCTTTTTTAATATTATTTAAAACGTGGGACAGATAGAGACGTTGTTGCTCATTTAACAATCGTACAATATCAAAGAATTTATCATCTGAAATTTGGTGACTTGCTATAAATGTACGATTTAAAATTTCAGGTGGATTCTGGATTCCAACCTGATCAAATATATCAATTTTCGGATCATTTAAAGCATATGGCAGAAATTCAGTATCTATTTCGTTACTATTATTTTTTTTTTTATTGAATGTCGGTCTCGTCAAACACATTGGCTGCTTCTATGACAGCTTGAAACGCGTCATCTAATTCGTCATCAGTTTCAAAACTGTTATAAAGCATGCGATTTTGCTTAATTAATTGTTTATGTTGATTGTATTTCGTTTCTTGGCTGATATCAAGAAGATCGTTTTTCTCACTGCGCCATGGTAAATATAACATTAATTGTTCACGGTAATAATTTACGGGCTCTTGATGTAAACTATACCTACAGTACCTAATAATTTTTGAACGAAGTCTTTTTCTAAGAAAACCGCTTTTGTTTTTTAGCATTAACACGTTTGTTTCTGACTCGTATTCAGCACTCTGATTTTCCCTTTCATCAGAGACCTGAATATTTTTTCTAAAAGTGTAAAATGTAGCAAAATAGGCAAGGCATATATTTTCTAAAATATCAGGACGTTGAACATAATGTTCCAATAACCCATCACAAAAAACGTCTCTAGAATTAATATCTAAATGTTTTAGTTGATCTATTGATTTTAATAACCGTACACGTTTATCCAATGAATGGGTGTTAATAAATATATCCGCAAGTTTTGCTCGTGGTCAAAACGTTGATTAAAAAAAAAATATAATTTATTATTTTTATTACTTATTTATTAATGTTCTATTTATTTATTATTACATTTGTCTTACAAAAAACTTAATATTAATTAACCAAAATGGAGATATGCGCTCCCCAGTTTAGTTGTTGATCCAAAGTCGTTTATTACCTGAATGAATGTCTTTTGTTTTATTCATACTCATCAGAGCTAATCGGTTTTCTTATCACCGGATATTCTGAGATTATAATATATGTTAAAAGTGCGATCTGTCATGTACCACATATCATATACATATATAGTTACATATCTTGACACATATAACTCGCACGACTCGTATGTGACATTTGCAAGCCCATTACGTTATAAGCAGCTTCTTGAGCAGAAATTTCGGTCGCATTAATAAATTTACCACTTAAAATTTTCAAACGCTGTCTTATAGTGTAATCTCCAGAACGGACTTCTGCAAGCGTGTCTCGCATTAATTTAGACATTCCGCGATTGGACTGGTTGATGTAATTAATTATATAACTACAACATGCATA